>JACEIK010000093.1:612126-652055 GCA_018107945.1 Datura stramonium | reverse complement strand
ATGTACTTGACCTATACACAAGTACTACATTCAAATTTGGTGAGTATTAAAGATGTACTAATAGATATATGATTATGAGATATAACCCTCTTTATCTTTTTGATTTTTTTTGGTGATTTTTTATTCAGTATTTGATCTCCGTAAATTAAGGTCCAACTCATTTGAATTCTCGCCAAAAAATCCCACGCAGAAAAATAAAATATTCTTTATTAAAGATGACTCCATCTTTCGGGCTCAAACTCAAGATCCGAGTACTAGAAAACTTACTTTTAACATGTTTGATTAGCAATTTTAATATTTCAACTAGATATGACGTCACTTCATAAGGAGAAAGAACTCTTTTGCGATGATTTATAAAATAAAAAATAAAATCATCTTTTATCAATAATATAGAAGAAATAAATCACTGTATTATAAGACTAAAACTATATAGTATATAGATAGCTATTTACTTATTAAAGTGTCCATTTCTTTTTTTCAAGTATAATGTGTATTCAAGCGTTTGNAGGGTCATCTTGACCATCTCAGTTTACTACAGATTGTTCAGTTCAGTTATCAGTTGGTCATTGCATGTCTTTTCAGTTCAGTCATCTATATATTTATCATAATGCTTCTCTCACTTACTCAGTACATTCAAAGTACTGACGCATACTTTTATGCTGTATCGTTTCATGATACAGCCGCAGGTTCTCAGACCCAACGCCGTTAGCCTATTCGTTTGGATCTCTCTATCAGCAGCAGCAGTGTGAGTCCTCATATTCCGAGGGCGTTATTTAGACCAGGGGTTGACTTGGGGTCACTTGTGACTTCAAGTACCGTATTACGTCCAGGATGTAGGCTCGGGGCGTGACATTTGCTTATTCAAGTGTCCAATTTTTTTCCAAGTATTTGTTCTTAACATAAATATTATATATATATACACACACACACACACACACACATACATAAACAATTATTTAAATTAGTTCTTTTTGCAGAAAATTGTCTTCGACTGCTCCTTCTTCGGAGAGTAAGAAAAAAGTTAAGGGTAAAAAATTAAATATACTTATATTGGATAATGATGGCATGTCTCAGACAACGTACATATTAATGCTTGAGAACTGCGGAGTGAAAATATTGAGAGTGAAAAATAAAAAAGTGACAGTTAATATTTATGCGTTTTAGTATAATCATAATGACTTCTGTTATGTCTAATATGGACGATATTAGGATAATTGATGCCTAATTTTTTAAATTACTCTGATGTTAAAAAGAGAAAAATACTAAATATATCTAAAGTATCTTTTTATTAAAAAAAATTATGATTTTTGTGAAGAGGTCTAATTTAATTAAAAACATTTCAAGAATTGATGATCCACGTTGATCATTTATAGAAATTTGTATTTCATGCTTAATTGTTTATTCGAAGTTATGTTTTAATAATACTAATACAATTTTATAAGCTATACGATATGACTCGGTATATACATGCAACAAACGGGCATGCGAAGAAATTAATAATAAATAAAATATAAAAAGTTAGTAAAAACTAACATCATTTCAATAATAATTTTTATAGGCACAAGAAAAGGAAAAATGCTAAGTGACAGACTTTTTGGCTAGACAAGGTTCCAAGCTAACAACTACTAATGTGACAACATCCTTTTGTCTCCATTAACAACAATTGCTAAGTGAAGTTTGATCAAGATGGAGTAATATCTACTAAGAAAATATCTAAGGTTATCTTGTAATAAGTTAACTTGTTTTGATAACCTGTCGATAATATGTAGATCTTATGCTTTCTTAAGTTTATTAATCCAAAAAAAAAGTGTTTGTTTTGCAGACAAAGAGAGGTATATGTAAGAATTAAGAATTACACATTTGTTTAGTGAATAATTAAAACTATGTTCAATAGTTATGTTTTTTTTTTCTCCTGCAAATAAGTATAAAATTATATCCATTGATCCTTATCCAATCTTAAAAGAAAATTTTAAAATATAATTTCTGTTTCGTAGAATTATTAGCTTGATAATTTTACCTAAATTATGACTAATATATATATATATATATATATATATATATATATATATATATATATATATAGGCTATCTTTTTTTTGGATGGATGATCATTTAAATTAATTCTCTCTCTGTCTCTCTTTTTAGAAAATGTCTTCGAAACAGTTCTTCTTCATCTTCTTCTTCGAAGGATAAGAAAAAAGTTGGGGGTAAAAAATTAAATGTATTCATAGTGAATAATGATACACAAATGCATTTTGATTTAATTTAATGAGCCTCTGTTATGCCTGATATGGAGGTATTCATGTAATTAATACCTAATTTTTACTTTATTCTTAATTTTATGCATACTTAAAGTCTTATTTTTATGATATGAATACTATTTAGAAAGTTAGTTTGACATGACCTTTGACATACACACGTGCAGAACACGGCATATATAGAAAGTAGATAAATATTTCATTTTTAACATCTTTAATTAAATTTTTTATTGGCAACAAAAAAGCTTAGACTGGGGATATTTCAGAGCCTTGTTGAGAAAATTTCCAACAAAATTTAGCCAAAAAGTAAAAAGAATAAAGTGATCTTTTATTAATATTGTACAAGAAATAAAATCACCTATTATAAGAAATATAGTTTTTTGGTCATGTACTTGACCTATACACAAGTACTACATTCAAATTTGGTGAGTATTAAAGATGTACTAATAGATATATGATTATGAGATATAACCCTCTTATCATTTTTGATTTTTTTATGATTTTATTCAAGATTTGATCTCCTATAAAATTAAGGGGTCCAACTCATTTGAATTCTCGCCAAAAAATCCCACGCAGAAAAATAAAATATTCTTTATTAAAGATGACTCCATCTTTCGGGCTCAAACTCAAGATCCGGAAAGTACTCAGAAAACTTACTTTTTAACAACATGCTTGATTAGCAATTTTAATATTTCAACTAGATATGACGTCACTTCATAAGGAGAAAGAACTCTTTTGCGATGATTTATAAAATAAAAAATAAAATCATCTTTTATCAATAATATAGAAGAAATAAATCACTGTATTATAAGACTAAAACTATATAGTATATAGATAGCTATTTACTTATTAAAGTGTCCATTTCTTTTTTTCAAGTATAATGTATTCAAGCGTTTGTTCTCAACACATATTAATGTTGATTTTTATTTTTTCCGAATGAATGATTCTTTAAATTACTTCTTTTTGCAGAAAAATGTCTTCGACGGCTTCTTCTTCAAAGAGTAAGAAAAAAGTTACATAAAAATTAAAATATACTTATATTGATAATGATGGCATGTCTCTACATAACATACATACTAATGTTTAGAGCTGTCAATATGACCGGCTCAGCTCATTAGGACTTTAAAATTTAACGGGCCAGATCAGACTGGCTCATCATTTTGATGGGTCATAAAGCAACAAGCTCAATCCATCACTACATGGGTTACGTCCGCGCCGGCCCCCACTTAAAAAAAAAATATTTTTAAATTATAATTTAAAGATGCTAAACATAAATATCTATAAGATAATATTACATGGTGTTTATTAGTTTCAAGTAATTATCTATAAGATAATATTTCATGGTATTACATGATCTCAAATCTACCAACAAAACGATCCTAATAATAGTTATCAAGTTTAGATTCAAGTAAAGATTTAGTTGTATGACTTCAATCTGAAATCATTGTCAGTCTATGCTAATATTTTGGATACAGTCATATAAGGAAATGATTTTGTTGACACATAAAATTTTTGTGAAACTGAATAACATATGACATGATAGCACCGAACAAAATAGAGATATTAAGAAGCAAATTAAACAAATAATAAGTAACAATATAACTAGCTAACTAGAAATATTAACCTACTTCGTTCTAGTATATTACAATAAAACACAGAATCAGATGACTATATTTCACTCATTAAAATTAGGGATTAAGATTAAATTTACCCATCTACTACTGAATAATAGACAACTTTAAAAGAGATTTTTCTATTAAAGGGAGGGCATAGATGACAACTTTATTAACGGTGTGAGGTAGATATAATCGATAGTATAACGAGGGATAAAGCTGACTATTATTCAATAGTAGAGGGGTAAATTTGACCTAACCTTAAATTATGGTTAAGTAGACTTTAAGTTTGGAGTCCTCTGGTTATTTTTAGTAATATTTTATTTTTTAATTAATTTTTTATTTGACCCACCTGATCGGTCCAACCTACTCAATCAAGCTCAAGGGCCAACGGGTTTATTTGGATCGGGCTGAAAGCCGTTCTGAATTGGCTTCAAAAATCACAACCCAATACTATCAAATTTATGGGCTGGGCCAGGCCAGACCACCGGCTGGCCCTTACAACGGCTCTGCAAATGCTTGAGTAGTGTGGACCGGAAATATTGAGAGTGAGAAATATAAAAGTGATGGTTAATATTTGCGATATAATATAAATGCGTTTTAGTATTTATGATATAATATAAATGCGTTATCTTGAATGGATAGCTATTTAAATTAATTTCTTTGTCTTTTTTTTTTTATAGGAAAATGTGCTGTTTTTCTTCATCTTCTCTTCAAGGATAAGAAAAAGCTAGGAAAAAATTAAACGTACTCATAGTGGATAATGATGGTATGTCTCAGACCGCATATATATTGTGTCTTCAAAAGTGTGGAGTGGAGACATTGAGGAGAAATGAAAAAGTGGCTGTTAAAATTCATGACATAACACAAATGCGTTTTGATTTAATCTTAATGAGCTTTGTTATGCCTGATATGGACGGTATCCAGGTAATTTACGACTAACTTTTAATTTATTCTTAATTTTATGCATACTTGAAGTCTTGTTATATAATATGAGTACTATTTCAGAAAGTTATTTGACACAGACTGATATATTAATGTGCAAACACGTGCACATATAAAAACTAGATAACTAACATTTTCATTTTTAACACCATTTAATTGAACTTTTTATGTGCAACAAAAAAGTTTAGATCAATGGAGATTACTACTATGATTGTGGGAATGACAAATTTGGATGAAAATGAAGAATATTGCAAAGAATTTATGGAGGCCGGCCTTGATGAATGCTATGAAAAACCATTAACTATGAAAATATTTCGTAGTCTTGTTGAGAAAATTTTCAACAAAATTTAGCAAAAATTTCAAAAGAATAAAGTGATCTTTTATTAATATTGTCGAAGAAATAAATCACATTGTTATAAGAAATATAGTTCTTTTAGTCATGTACTTGACCTATACAAGTACTACTTTCAAATTTGATGAGTATTAAAGATGCTTCAGTAGACATATGATTATGATGCTATATATAACCCTATTATTATGAATTAGAATTGGAGTACCGCTTCTTCTTCTTCCTTTTTTCTTCTCATTTTTTATTCGGAATTTGATATCTGTTAGATTGAATTAATTTAAATTTTTGCTAGAAAACTTATTTTAAAAGATAAGTTTTATCTTTTTTTTTTTAATTTCTTATTTAGTATTTGATCTCCGTAACTTGAAGTTCAACTCATTTAAATTCTCGCCAAAAAATCCTACATTAAAAGATAAAATGTACTTTACTAAAGACAATTCCATTCTTCAAGCTCGAACTTGAGATCCGAGTACTAAAATACTTACTTTTATGACATCACTTTATGAAAAAGAGAGGAACTTTTTGTGATGATTTATTTCATCTAAATTACTAAAATAAAGGAGTAAGAAAAAAGATTTGAGGATAAAAATTAAATATACTATATTGATAATGGTGGCATGCCTGACAACATACATAAGCCTATCACTTAGAGTTGTCAATATGGGGCCGGTCAATCCATTCGAGCTTTGAAATTTGACGGGCTAAATCGGTTGACCCATTATTTTGATGGGTCATAAAAGAACAAGTTTAATCCATCACTATGGGCTACGGGCTGCAGCGGGCCCCCCACTTTAAAAATATTTTTAAATTATAATTTAAAGATGCTAAACATAAATATCTATAAGATAATATTACATGGTGTTTATTAGTTTCAAGTAATTATCTATAAGATAATATTTCATGGTATTACATGATCTTAAATCTACCAACAAAACGATCCTAATAATAGTTATCAAGTTTAGCTTGCTAAAGATTTAGTTGTATGACTTCAATCAAATCATTGTCGGCCTATACAAATATCTTGGAATACAATCATACAAGAAAATGATTTTGTTGGACAAAAGTTTCTGTGATACTGAATAACTTTTTAAAAATGATAGCACCGAACCAAATAGATATATTAAGAAGCAAATTAAACAACTAGTGAGTAATAATATAACTAGCTAAATAGAAATACTAACCTACTTCTATTCTAGTATATTACAATAAAACACAAAATCATATGACTATATTTCACCCATTAAAATTATGGTTTAAATAGACTTTAAGTTTTGAGTTCTCTGGTTATTTTTAGCAATATTTTATTTTTTAATTAATTTTTATTTGGCCCATGGACGTCCAACCCATTTCAATCAAAACCCTGTGGCTAACTCGCTATTTGAAAGTCGTGGCTGTAAGCCTCATTCTTAAATGGGCTCAAAAATCGTTGGGATTCAACACTATCAAATTATGGGTTGGGTTGGACCGGCCCACTGCAAGCCTAGCCCATTGTCACGCCCTGCCTTGGGGGAGGCGACTAGCACCGGTGCCCTACTAGGACCTCGAACCCAGGACTCCCCGAGCCTAAGCACATCTGGTGCCCGGGCTGCCTCTATCTCAGATTCCTGAATCAACGGGCTATATAACGGTTGTAGCCTCCGGCCGACTGGCCTATAACCACCTGTACTGTAACATTAGCTAACCAGAATCATTCTCATATAGGGCAACCTACGCGGGCCTATTGCCACCATGCTTTCTAGTTATCTCTAACTCATATAATGAATATCAATATCTACGTGACCGACAAGGTCACTACTACTATCTGAATACGGCCCACAATGGCCAACACAATCAACACTAAACAGCTAAACAAATGCTCGACCCACACGACCGGCACAACTAACCACAGGGGCATATATATACACAATCTGCAAGCCTCTATGAATACGATAAGATGGTCGGGACATGGCCTTGACCTACCCGTACTATACAACAAAAGAAAATGAACTACACCTCTGAATATCAAGCTACGGATGACAGGAGCTGATGACTCATTGAGCTGGCCAGAATCACGAGGATCAGCTCCTCGTCCATGAGTACCTGCAGGCAAGTAATGCAGTGCCCCAAACGGGCGTCAGTACCACTAGTACCGAGTATGCAAAGCAACCGAACAATACTCAATATAAACAACATATCTAGAAACTCAACAGTAGAAGATATCTGAACTGTCTGACCGAGAGAATCAAATAGGCTTTTCTGTACTAAGAGTAAGGCAGGAGCATACCATCGACGTGGAGATCTGTTGTCTATTAGCTAATACATGTAACATATATATATATATAACAATCAAGGACCAATTCCAAATTTCATAAGCCGGAAGGTGCCAACCGACAAACAATCTATATAAATTCTCTACCCGGGTCAAAACCATCCAAAAATAAGTCACTCCACTTGCTCACTAACTACGAGCACCTCTACCGTCCCTTGGGTCTCAGCTCGGGCTATGACCTTCGATATAAATAACTGGTGTCCGAGCCCTGAGATCTCTGCATCGTAAACTATAAACTGTAACTGTGTCTGTATCTGTAATCTGTCCCCCGCGCAAGCGCACAACTGGGTAAACTGTACTGCTATGCTGATCAGCCTGATATGGGGAATTCTCCATCCCATCTTCGTCCTACTGCGAACGGCATGCCACTCCTTGAGGACGTGATCCCCACCTCACGGTGGGTCAACACAGTTACCAACCCAGGGGCGGCGAGGACGCTCAATAAGGGGCCCTCATAACACAAACAAGTCTCAACAATCAATAATCACATATAGCAAGCATGTTTGAACTGAAATACTATCTGTAATCTGAGTTCATTCAACGCTTTTCGTGTTATACCGATTCTCATACTAAATTATACTGTATCTGAGATATTATCTGACTGTCTGGCTATGCTGTATCTGAGATATTATCTGACTGTCTGACTATACTGTATCTGGGATATTATCTGGACTATCTCGATATTACTTTACTAACTTTTATTCTGAACATATCTCATAATATTATAAACATGCTTGCTAAATTCAAAACACGCTTGCTAAACTCATACTGGACTCAATTCTAGACTTCTGAATTCTTTCTTCTATATAACACGCTATCTACTGTACTGGATTACTAACTTGCCGAGGAATTACCTTTACATACCTTCGCTTCGATTTTCCGACTAACGGGCGAAGCTCGGTCGCATTAACTATTTCTCCCAACTGTATTCATATATATATATATCAATTAGAACTAAATACACCAATATTTCTGAAGAATACATCACTTTCGATATATATATATATAGCCCAAAACGTTGGCTTATCGAAAGATCTGTCGAAAATCTGCTATTTCTCGAAAGTCCATGAGGGAGAAATACTCACCGTAGGGCTAGGGAGTATATTGACACTAATTTGGAGAAATTCCACTTACCTTAGCTCGGTAGCACGTGATGATTCGCCGACCAAATTTCATAAAACTAAATTCGTAGGAATGCTCCTGCTGCTAAATACCTCGGTATCTCGAGACACTGAGTTTGGACCGTGTTTGATAGCGTAATCGGAAGGAAATTATCAACAACCCTCGCTCCTCTTTCTCCGCTACCCTCTCGCTTTTCACTGGAAATTATAAGAATTTTAACATTAATGTCACGCCCCGCCTTGGGGGTATGACTGCACTTGGTGCCCTATTAGACCGGATCGCTAAACCACGAGCCTAAGCAATATCCGGTGCCTGACTGGCTCTATTCAGATTTCTGGAATCAACGGCTATATAACGGCTGTAAATACAGCCCTCCGACCAACCGGGTCATAGCCACCTCGTACTATAACTTCGCCCAACTGCATCATACTTATGTAGGGAAACTCATGCGGCCGACAAGGCCACCATGCCATGCTTAGTTACCCGTAACTCAACATAATGGATACTGTACATATATGTGACCGGCAAAGTCACCACTACTATCAGAATATGGCCCCACACGGCCAACACAATCAACAATACTAAATAACCAAACAAACGCACGGCCCCACACGACCGGCAACTACTCAACTACAGGAGATGTATATACACAATCTGCAAGCCTCTATGAATACTTATAAAATGGTCGGGACAGGGCCCCGACTCTACCCTTACTATATAACAAAAGAAAGGAAATAGACTCCTAGCTGTCTAGTTCGGATGAAAGGAGCCGATGACTCAATGAGCTGGCTGAATCATGAGGGATCGGCTCGTTTCCATGAAGTACTGGCAGGTAATGGCCCGCCCAAACGGGCGCCAGTACCACTGGTACCGAGTATGCAAAGCAACTGAACACATTCGAATATAAACAACATAACTAGAAGCTTTGAAAAAGCAGGGAAATAACTGATCTGTAAGAACCGCTATAATCTGGAATCGACTTTTCTCGTACCGAGAATAGGCAGGAGCACATACCTGTCGACGTGGCGATCTGCTGTCTATTAGCTAATATATAACATGTATATACATATATATAGCAAGCAAGGACCAATACCAACCCCATAAGCCGGAAGGTGCCAACCAACAAACAATCTATATACCCCTACCCGGGTCAAAATCATCCCAAAAATAAGTCACTCCACTCGTCTACTAACTACGAGCACCTCTACCGGCCCCTGGGTCTCCAGCTCGGGCTATGGCCTCGATATAAATCTGTGTCTGCTTCCGAAGGACTCCTGTACTGTATTCGTAATCGTAATCAGACTGCATCTCAAATTGCTCCCGCGCAAGCGCAATGACAGCCAACGTACTGCTATGCTGATCAGCCCGATATGGGGAAAGATTCATCCCATCTTCGTCCTACTGCGGACGGCATGCCACTTCTTGGAGTGACGTATACCTACCCGCTCAGTAAGACACAGTTACCAACCTGTGGGCTATGAGAACGCTCAAAGGGTGCCCTCACAACACAAACAAGTCTCAACAATCAATAGTCACATATAGCAAGTATAAGTTTAAACTGAAAAATACTATTTGTATTCCTTATTTCTCATTCCAACTTCGTGTTATACTGATTCTTCATACTGCTTTATACTAATTCTGTGATCTTTATTCGACTGTATGGCTATACCGTAGCCGAGATACTATTTGACTGTCTGACTCGTACTGTATTCCGGGATATTATATGTCTGTCTGATTTACTTTACTAGCTTTTATTCTGAATATATGTCATATTATTATAAACATGCTTGCTAAACGAGTACGGACATATACTGAGTCTGAAATGATATCTTCATTGCCATTTGGAACCTGCTTACTAGCTTTCGTGACGGAATTTAATATAACAACGCAAGACAAGCTTACCGACCACAAACTCAATATCTTCGACTCCACGAATTCTATTACGGATTTTACTGTATTAGGCTAGCTAGAGTTACTAACTTTCCGAAAATTGACTTTACATACCTTTCGCTCGTCTTTCCGACTAACGCTGGCCGGTCAGTACTCCAGCTATTTCTCCCAACTGTATTCACATATATATCAATTAAAACTAAATACACCAATATTCAGAAAGAAAACATCACTTTGATATATATACAACCCAAATTTTGGCTTATTGAAAATGATCGAAACTTGCTATTTCTAAAGTCCGTAAGGGAGAAAAACTTACTTTAGGCTAGGAGTATATTGGACACTAATTTGGAGCAATTCCACTTACCTTAGCTCGGTAGGACACGTCCGCCGACCGGAAGCCACGAAACTAACTCCGTAGGAATGCTCCTTGCTGCTAAATACCCCGCATTCGAGGTTAATTTGAGTTTTGGACCGCGTTTGATGGCGTATTCGAACGAAAAATTATAAAGGAAACCTGCTCTCCTCCTCTTTCTCTCGCGACTTTCTGGAAATTTATGAAGTAAACCGAAGTTGGGGGGCATATATATAATTGGGACCTATAAGTCGCATTCCTGGAATGCGATTTATAAGTCGCATTTTTGCCTTCCGACGCGCCTCGACTCCTGACGCTTGTCCGATCTTTCCCGGGCCTTTTCTAGCATGTATGGCATTCTAAAACTCTTAACCAACATGGAAAGAGGCTATCACGTGTCAAGAATTTACGGGGTAACAATTAAACCAAGTCAGGGCTTATATAGTTGGGACCTATAAGTCGCATTCATGGAATGCGATTTATAAGTCGCATTCCTAGAATGCGATGCGATTTATAGTCGCATTTGCCCTCCAGGACGCGCCGACTTGGCGCTTGTCCGATCTTCCCCGGGCCTTTTCTAGCATGTATGACATTCTAAAACTCTAACCATGCGAATAGGCCATCTACATGTTAAGAATTTACGGGTGTAACATCCATATTAACGGCTCTACTAATGCTTGAGTATTGTGGAGTGAAAATATTATGAGTGAGAAATTAAAAAGTGACGGTTAATATTTATGATATAATACAAATGCGTTTTAGTATAATCCTAATGACTTTTGTTATGTGTGGACTATATTCGATAAAATGCTCAATTTTTTTAATTGGTTTCCTGATATTATCCATATAGACATTAACATATCTTAAAGAGTCTTTTTATTTAAAAATTTGTGATTTTTGTGAACAGGTCTAATTTAATTAACAACATTTTTTAATTGATCATATGATCATCCACGCTGATTATTTATAGAAATTTGTATTTTGTTCTTAATTTCAATTCGTAATTGTTTATTTGAAGTTGTGTTTTAATAATATTAATATATTCTAAAAGCTATATGAGATGACTTGACTTATACGTGCAACACACGGGCATGCGAAAAATTGACACAAATAAAATATAAGGAGTTAGTAGAAACATAGATAACAACATTTCGATTACCTTCATAGGCACGAGAAAAGGAGAAAATCTCGAAGAAATAAAAAAAGACAGATCGATATACACGTGCGACGCACGTATTGAAGAAATTATTTGTTATAAATAAAATCTACAAAATCATTAAAATGTCAAAACTCAATATATTCCACAAATTCAAATATTTTCCTCCAACAATACTCTTTAGAAAAGAGGAAAAAGAACTTAAATGCTAATAACATCAAATTTATTCATTTGCTCTTTTCAACTTTCCAACTGCAGTCTTTGCAACCTAAGTGAGCCGAGGAGCCGAGTGATGTGCCGTCGCTACTAATTGAGTGTCGCACCTAGCCGTGGCCGTCAAGAAGAAGGTAGCTCGCGCCTTTCGGCTAATTCCTATTTTCTAGTTTCTAATTTCCGGAAATCGTCTTATCTAAACCCATAGAATTCCACTTTTTTTCTTTTTCCTGCAATTTATAATGGTCATTTAATTCAATTTGCTATTATCGATTTTCCAATAGAAAATTTTGGCAAATTTACATATGAAAATTCTCTGCATGCAAGCCTTTAAATGAGTATCAAATTATTTGTTTTGTAGAGTTATTAGCTTGATAATTTTACTCAATATGTGTCAATATATTATTTTGACTTTTGACGGATGGCTATTTAAATTAATTTTTTAAGGAAAATGTCTTCGAGCGGTTCTTCTTCAGCTTCTTTCTTCAAGGATAAGAAAAAGTTGGAGGTAAAAAATTAAACGTACTCATAGTGGATAATGATGGTATGTCTCTGACCGCATATATTGTGTCTTCAAAAGTGTGGAGCGGAGATATTAGGAGTGAGAAATGAAAAAGTGGCTATTAATATTCATGACATAACACAAATGCGTTTTGATTTAATCTTAAAGAGCATTGTTACGCCAGATATGGATGGTATCCAAGTAATTAATACCTAACTTTTAATTTATTCTTCACTTTTGCATAGTATTTAACTTGAAGTTCTCTTTTAATGATATGAATACTATTTTAAATAGTTAAATGACTTGATTCGACGTACACGTGCAAAACACGTGCTCGTATAGAAACTAGATAACAATATTTCCATTTTTAACACCATTTAATTGATTTTTATAGGCAACAAAAAAGCTTAGATCAATGGGAATTACTACTATGATTGTGGGAATGACAACTTTGGATGACAATGAAGAATATTGTAAAGAATTTATGGAAGTTGGCCTTGATGAGTGCTATGAGAAGCCATTAACTATTAATATTGTTGAGAAAATTTCCATCAAAATTTAGCAAAAAAATCAAAAGAATAAAGTGATATTTTATTAATATTGTAGAAGAAATAAATTACATTGTTATAAGAAATATAGTTGTTCAGTCATGTACTTGACCTATACACAAGTACTATTTTCAAATTTGGGAAGTATTAAAGATGTAAGTAGACATGTGATAATTATGATCTTCGTAATTTAAGATCCAGCTCATTTGAATTCTTGTAAAAAAATCTCATCTAAAAAGATAAAATATTCTTTTATTAAAAAGATGACTCAATTATTCGTGTCTAACTCGAGATTCAAGTACTAGAATACTTACTTTTAACATGTTTTGATTAGTAATTTTAATATAATCTAGATATGACATCACTTCACATAAAAGAAAGACCATTAGCATTTATTTCGTTTAAGTTAATTAATAAACTAAAAATAAAATTATCTTTTTTCAATAATAATATAGAAGAAATAAATTATTATAAGACAAAATTTAAATAGTATATCGATAGCTATTTACTTATTCACATATTTTGCTTTTAGTCGGTTTTAATAAAATGACACATGTCATTATTTGATAATGTTTACTGATATTATTAAATATTTTATTTATATCGAATCCCATTTATTTGATTAAAAAAATCACAAAAGATGTATCATTCTATTTAAAAATTAAATTATTTAAAGTTAGTTTTTAAAATTACATAATGATTCTTTATATTTCTTAAGGGGATTGCATCAATCAAATAACATAGCATAAATTAAACCATAGATAGATCATACACAATATTTATATGATTATAAAAAAATTATCCTTTATGGATTTCTTTTTTTCAATTCTTAATTACGACTTTTCACATTACATGTTTAAATCACAAAATTTAAAATCGCAAGAAAACAAACCGGGCACAAATGACCAGTTTGCCCTCGAATGTAAAGCAGGCATGTCGACGAAGAGGTTTCTGCTTCCTAGTCATGTTATGTCGATGCACGAACTCAATTGTTACTCTTTTTATTTTACTTTTTAATACTCTAACATTTTAGATGTAGAATCACGATTTTGTGTATTGTATTTGTCTATTCTCTTCACAAAGATGTCTATTTTTAATTTTTCAAATGTTATTACTATCTCATTCATTACAAACTTGGAAAAAAAAAGTAGTCCAAAAGGCTCCAAGAGATGAAAGTTAAACAAAAATACTAAGGGCCCCATATTTCTAGAAAGTTGCGAAATAAAAATAGCACATACACAACATCACAAAGCACAATAGCCTAAAACCATTCATAATTTTAAAATATCAAAATGCTCTGACCAGAAGCAAGAAAGTGCCACCCAAGAGCTGCCTGCTTCTATATAGTAGAATGTTGATATATATATATATATATATTATTTTTTTGAACGAACGATTATTTAAAATTATTTCTTTTTGCAGAAAAATATCTTCTTCTTCAAAGAGCAAGAAAAATGTTACACCCGTTCTTGACATAGACAATTTATTCGCATGTTGGAAGCTTGGGAGTTTTAGAATGGCATACATGCTAGAAAAAGGCCCGGGAAAGATTGGACAAGCGCCAAGTCGGTGCGGTCTAAGGCAAATGCGACTTATAAATCGTGATTCATGAATGCGTACTTGTAGTCCCAACTATATAAGCCCTTCAACTTTGGTTTTAATGTTAAAATTCTTATAATTTCCAGCGAAAACAGAGAGAAATCATAGAGGAAGAGGAACGAAGGTTTTTGATAATTTCCGTCGATTACGCCGTCAAACGCGGTCCAAACTCGTATTAATCCTAGACACCGAGGTATTAAGGCAAGGAGCATTCCTACGGATTTAGTTTCAGAAATCATGGCAAATCTGTCGCTACTGAGCTAAGGTAAGTGAAATTGCTCCAAATTAGTGTCAATATACTCCTAGCCTTAAAATGAGTATTTTCTCCTCGACTTTCGAGAAATTGCGAGTTTTCTAATCGCTTTTCTCGATAAGCCAAAATTGGGGCTATATATATATCGAAAGTGATGTTTTCTTTTGAAATGTTGATGTATTTAGTTCTAATTGATATATATATGAATGCAGTTGGGAGAAATAGCAAAAGAACTGGCCGAACTACGCCAGTTATTGGAAACTGGCTGGGTTGTACAAAGCACTCTTCGACAGTTAGTAATCCAAGACAAGAGATATGGATATATAGAAGAAAGAATTAAGATGAGAATTGAGTCCAGTATGATTCTATAATATCAAATAAAATATTAAAAATTTATGATATATATATATATATTCAGAATAAAAGTTAGAAAAGCAATATCAGACAATGATAATATCTCGCCACAAGAGAATGTCCGATAATATCTCTGATACAAGATAGCCGTACGCCGATAATATCTCAGTTCAGTATGAGAATCAGTATAACACAGAAAAGAGTTCAGAATGAGAAATCAGACTCCATGATAGCATTTTCAGTTCAAAACATGCTTGCTATATGTGATTATTGATTGTTGAGACTTGGGTTGTGTTATGAGGGCACTTTTTGCTGCCCCCGCCGCCCGGTTGGTAATCGTGTCGACCCACCGTGAGGGTGGGGATACGTCACCCAAGATGGTATGCCGTCCGCAGTAGGACGAGATGGATGGAGCATCTCCATATCAGGCTGATCAGTACAACATAGTGGTACTGACGCCCGTTTCTGGGGCGCCAGCGGCTGCTTGCCCGCAGTACTCAGATCTAGGAGCGATCCCTCGTGATCCAGCTACCATTGAGTCATCAGCTCCTGTCATCCGGAGCTAGATAGCTAGAGATCTATTTCCTTTCTTTGGCTATACAGTACGGGCAGGTCGGGGCCCAGTATTCATAGAGGCTTGCAGATTGTGTATATATCTCCCCGTGGGTTAGTTGTAGCCGGCCGTGTGGGGCCGTGCGTATGTTTAGGTTGTTAGTGTTGTTGATTGTGCTGGCTTGTAAAATAGATTCAGGATAGTAGTAAGTGGTGACTTTGTCGGTCACACAGATGTTGTAATATTCATTATATTGATAGAGATAACTAGACAAAGATGGTGGCCTTGTCGGCCCGCATAGGTTTTCCTATATGAGTGTGATTCTGGTTAGCTGATGTTACAGGACAGGTGGCTATAGGCCCATTGGCCGGGAGGCTGTATTTGCAACCGTTATATAGCCTGCTGATTTCATAAATCTCGAGATAGAGCCGCCCAGCACTAGATGTGCTTAGGCTCAGGAGTCTAGCAAGCTTTAGGTCCTATTTAGGGCACCAGGTGCCAGTCATACCCCCCAAGGTGGGGCGTGACACAAGTTTCATTGGCCAACAAATTTATTTGGGTCGGCTAAAGCCTCGCTCTTGAATTGGTTCAAAAATCACAACCCAATACAATCAAATTATGAGCCGGCCGCCGCATCATCGCCGCCCTTATTAACGGCTCTACCACGCTTGAGCAGTGGTCTGAAAATATTGGAGGAGAAATAAAAAAGTGAAGGTTAATATTTATGATATAATATAAAATGCGTTTTAGTTTTATGATATAATATAAATGCGTTGTATTGATGGATAAATATATTTAAACTCGTCTTCTTTTTTATAGGAAATGTCTTCAAATTTGTTCTTCATCTTCTCCTTCGAAGGATAAGAAAAACGTTGGGGGGAAAATTAAACGTACTTCATAGTGGATAGTGATGGTATGTCTCAGACCGCATATATATTGTATCTTCAAAAGTGTGGAGTGGGAGATATTGGGAGTGAGAAATGGAAAACGGCTGTTAAATTATAACATAACACAAATGTGTTTTGATTTCTAATCTTTAATGAGCATTGTTATGCCTGATATGGACGGTAATCAGGTACTATTACTCTAACTTTTTAATTTTTATTTTTAATTTTATGCATAGTATTTAACTTGAAGTTCTCTTTAATGATATGAATACTATTTTAAATAGTTAAATGACTTGATCGACGCATACACGCAAAACACGTGCTCGTATAGTAACTAGATAACAACATTTCCATTTTTAACACCATTTAATTGATTTTTATAGGCAACAAAAAAGCTTAGATCAATGGGAATTACCACATAATTGTGGGAATGACAACTTTGAATGACAATGAAGCAATATTGTAAAGAATTATGGAAGTTGGCCTTGATGAGTGCTATGAGAAGGCATTAACAATGCAGATATTTCAGAGATTTGTTGAGAAAATTTCCATCAAAATTTAGTAAAAAAATCAAAAGAATAAAGTGATATTTGCCAATATTGTAGAAGAAATAAATTTCATTGTTATAAAAATATAGTTGTTCAGTCATGTACTTGACCTATACACAAGTAATACTAGTAGACATGATAATTATGATGCTATATAGCCTTATATTACAGAATGTCTAGAATACTGATATTTAGATAATTAAAAGAGAAAGACACTGATATATCTAAAGTGTTTTTTTATTAAAAAAATGTGATTTTTTAAAAGAGGTCTAATATTAATAACAATATTTTTATAATTGATCATAAGGATCATCCACGCTGATATCATTTATAGAAATTCTTGTATTTTGTTATTAATTTCATATGTGAATTGTTTATTTGGCTGTGTTTTAACAATATTAATATAATTTTTAAAAGCTATATGAGATGGCTTGACATATCCGCAGGCACCACACGCAGTAAAAAGATTAATAATAAAATGAAATATAAGGAGTTAGTAGAAAACATAGATAACAACGCTTTCAATATTAATTTTCATAGGCACGAGAAAAGGAGAAAATCTCAAGAAATAAAAAGATTGTGATTTGATATACACGTGCGACGCACGTATTAAGAAATTATTTTTTTCAAGTATAATATAAGATCAAGTGTTTGTTTTCAAGAGAAAGAGAGGTATATGTAAGAATAAAAGTTATATATTTGCTTAGTGAATAATTAGAACTATGTTCAATAATTATGTTTTTTTTCTGCAAATAAGTATAAAATTAAACTTACGATCCATATTATCATATTGTTTTCAATCTTAAAAGAAAATTTTAATATATTTCAGCTTTTTTTTTTTTAGGAAAAATGCCCGATGGGCTTCATCTTCTTCTTCGAAGGATAAGAAAAAGTTAGGTAAAAATTAAACATACTCATAGTGGATAATGATGGTATGTCTCAAACCACATATATATTGTGTCTTCTCAAAGGTGTGGAGTGGAGACATTGGGAGTGAGAAATGAAAAGTCGCTGTTAGGAATTCATGACATAACACAAATGCGTTTTGATTTAATCTTAATGAGCTCGTTATGCCTGATATGGATGGTATCCAGGTACTAATACCTAACTTTTAATTTATTCTTAATTTTATGTATACTTGAATTCTTGTTTTATGATATGAATACTATTTCAGAAAGTATATTTGACGATGACTCGACATACCCGTGCAAAACATCAAAGATATAAAAACTAGATAACATCATTTTCATTTTTAACATCATTTAATTGAACTTTTTGTAGGCAATAAAAAGCTTAGATGAATGGGGATTACTACTATGATTGTGGGAATGACAAATTTGATGACAAATGAAGAATATTATAAAGAATTTATGGAAGCTGGCCTTGATGAATGCTATGAGAAGCCATTGACAATGGAGATATTTCAGAGCCTTGTTGAAAAATCTTTCAAAAAATTTAGAAAAAGTCAAAAAATAAATTGATCCTTTTATTATATTGTAGAAGAAATAAATCACTTTTATTATAAGAAATATGGATCTAGTTATGTACTTGACTTATGCACAAGTACTATTTTCACTTATGAGTATATTAAAGATATTAGTAGACATATATAATTATGCTATATAACCCTATTATGCGAATTAGAATACTTTTTTGGCCTGGTTTCTTATTTGGAATTTGGATATTTTAGATTGAATTAATTTTGAACTTGCGCTAGAAAATTTATTTTAAAGGATAAATTTTTACCTTTTTTTAATTTTTTGTTGCATTTTATTCATTATTTCGATCTCCATAATTTGAAGTTTGACTCATTTGGAATTTCAAAAAATTTCACTGAAAAGATAAAATGTTCTTTATTAAAGACGATTCCATTATTCTGGCTCGAACCCGAGATCCGAGTGCTAGAATACTTACTCTTTTAACATGTTTGATTAGTAATTTAAATATCATCAAGATATGACATCACTTTTAAAAAAGAAACTTTGTGATGATTTATTTGATACTAAATTACTAAAATAAAGAATAAAATTATCTTTTATTCGTAATATAGAAGAAATAAATCACCTTAGTTATAAAACTAAACTATAGTATATAGATAGCTATTTACTGTAACACCCTGAAACTTCTTCCTAGACTCCAAATCTGAGACGCATGGAAAAAATCACAGGAAAAATCAAAAATTGCCTCGCACGAATTACACAATGCATCGCAGGGAATCAATGGATTGCTGCAAGAGGGTCGTGGGTTGCAACAGTGTTTCTTCAAGTGGGAAACGACGAGACATAGGATGACCTTTGAACTAATATGAGTCGTCCTTTGTCAACTGCTGAACTCCGAGTTCAGAGGATTACCATACCTTTTAATCGCGGACAATGAGAGGTTCACCATCCGTGGTTACCAACGAGCCGTTGTTACCAATTCGTCGTCCAGTTCTAGATCCAGCAGTGTGGATCATGAGTGGATATGAATGACCAATTGGTTCTTCCAATGAGTCGCATGACTCGTTGTCTCATGCCCGGGGCTTTCTTTTCACTGCTTCTAACTAAGGTGTCACCAGCCCGTTCCTTTTTGTTCCAACGATCCATTGTATCCTCCCGTGGGTCTTTCCAGCAAGCCAGCTTCAGAATCAACTAACGATAGTTTTCAACGAGCTACAGCTGAAAACCAACACCCGTCTCGAGATCCTCCAGGGTAAGGCGCGCCTCTTTTTTCGTCGGGGTATTTTTAGTATTTTTCAGCTTTTTAAACTTGAAACCACATTTGTTTTTGAATGCTAGAGGAATTAAAGGGGTGGAACGATCCTTTCCATTCATTCCTCTCAACTCCTCAAGAACAGAATCTAAGAACTTTTGAAAGCAATAAAAGGTGAGCAGTGGTTTGATATTCTTCAGCTTTTCTCTGTATTTCTACCAGGCTTTTCTACAAGTATGTGGAATTCAGCAAGGATTACTCCTTGCATCCCCCAAAACTTTCTCTGTCCACTTTCAATCCTAGCCCTGAGTTTGGTGAATTAAAAATATTGTTATCGCTTCTTGATTAATCAGAACTTATCCTATGTTACCAGAATATTTTCCACCAGCTTCTGACTGAAAATGATGCTTGTTTCAGTGAATTAGAAAATGGTCTAGTTCTTGGAAAAAGTCAGAAAATTAGAACTTGCTTAAATATTTAATTCTTGAGGAATTGTTGCATACTTTCAGAGTTAGGGGTTCCTATAATACCAGTGTGTGTTAAAAACCTCAGTTACATGTATGTTAGTCGATTCAAGTGAAAGTCTATATACTCGTGTTATCAGAATTTTCGGTCTAGCCTCAGCCAGATCTTTTTTAGAAAACTCTGCCAACTAGAATAACACTGGCCAATCAGCTTGATCAGTAGAATTTCTCGAGGTGTCATTTGCCTCTCATATCAGAATCAGACTCAAATTATAGGTTTTTGGGTCAATTGTAAGGTTTATGATATTTATTTATATACATTTAGTTCAATTGCCCAGGACCCCAGTTCGACTTACAGCTTGTTCAGACGGTTACGACGCTCCAGATAAGTAGCTCTGACCAGTCTAGAACCCAGTTCCGGTCCGAAGGGAAGAATTAAGATTCAGGGCACTTTCAAAGATATGTCCCACCAGTTCGACCCCAGTTTTGAGCTATCAGCCTAGCAAGCCTCAGCATAGGTTTTCAGTGGAGCAGGAATAAGCATTGAGAGGACTGGGGTTCAGCACCTAGGTTCCCCAAAACTGATGCTGCCAGTGTAGGTTACGCTTACAGATTATTGGCTTAATTGGCCCCAGACTTTTGCATCACCCAGTTCATGCCTTTTATACCCTCGGCAGAGCATAGTCCTACCGATGGGGTAAATATATCGGACTCCACGTTTAGCTTACGTGGTTATATGCCGGTTATAGATTCTCCACTAATGTCCAGTCCAGTTTCAGAATAAGCAGCCAGTTCAGTTTCTGCGCCCTAGCAGCTCAGCTCAATTTAGTACAGTATTCATCAAAACTTATCAGACTTAGGGAATGTCTTTTGACCACCGTGAGAAAGGTCATCTTGACCATCCTGGCCTTACTGCATTGTTCCTAGCCTAATGTATCGCTGGTCACAGATGTCTTTTCAATTCAGTCATCATATATTTATTATAATGCTTCATCTTCATCAGTACATTCAAAGTACTGACGCATACTTTTTTATGTCAGACGGCCATGATGCAACCGCAGTTCGACCAAACGCCGTTAGCCGATCGCTTTTCATCTTCTATCAGCAGCAAAGCAGTGTGATTCCTCATTATTGACTGAGGGTATTTTTTTATTTAGACTAGGTTGATCAGGGGTCACTTGTGACTTCTAAGTACTGATATTACGGCCCAGGGTGTAGGCTCGGGCGTGACATTTGCTTATTCAAGTGTCCAATTTTTTTTCCACATTTGTTCTCAACATAAATATTATATGTTGATATATATATATATATATATATATATATATATATATTGAATGAACAATTATTTAAATTAGTCTTTGCAGAAAATTGTCTTCGAATGTCTCTTCTCTTCGGAGAGAGTTTAAGAAAAAGTTAAGGATAAAAAATGAAATATACTTATTGATAATGATGGCATGTCTCAGACAACATACATACTAATGCTTGAGAACTGTGGAGTGAAAATATTGAGAGGAAAATAAAAAAGTGATAGT
Organism: Datura stramonium; assembly: GCA_018107945.1. Lineage (NCBI taxonomy): Eukaryota > Viridiplantae > Streptophyta > Magnoliopsida > Solanales > Solanaceae > Datura > Datura stramonium. Next base: position 629,916 of record JACEIK010000093.1, on the reverse strand, counting down.
TAATATTTATGCGTTTTAGTATAATCATACTTCACTTGCTATGTCTAATATGGACGATATTACGATAATTGATGCCTAATTTTTTAAATTTACTCTGATGTTAAAAAGAGAAAATACAAATATATTTTCAGCATCTTTTATTAAAAAAATTACATTTTTAGCTTAATAGTTAATTTAATTAACAAACATTTCTAGAAATGATGATCCACGTTGATCATTTATAGAAATTCATATTTACTCTTTATTTCATGCTTAATTGTTTATTCGAGGTATGTTTTAATAATACACAATACAATTTTATAAGCTATACGATATGACTCGACATATACGTGCAACACTCGGCATGGTAAGAAATTAATAATAAAATAAAATATAAGGAGTTAGTAGAAACATGCAGATAACAACGTTTCAATATTAATTTTTATAGGCACGAGAAAAGGAGAAAATCTTAAAGAAATAAAAGAGATTGTGACTCGATATACACGCAGTGACGCACATATTAGAAATTATTTATTATAAATAAAATCTACAAATCATTAAAATATTTCAAAACTCAAGTATTCCAGAAATCTAAATATTTCCCTCCAACAATACCTCTTTAGAAAGAGGAAAAAGCTTAAATGCTAATAACATCAAATTTATTCATTTGCTCTTTTTCAACTTCTTTCCAACTGCAATTTAATTTAATTCAATTTGCTATTATCGATTTTCCAATAGAAAATTTTGGCAAGTTTCATTTATGAAAACTTGTCATGAAGCTCATATTTAAATGAGTATCAAATTATTTTTTTAAGTATAATATACATTCAAGTGTTTGTTTTCCACCTAATTTTTAACTCTATGATTGATTCACAGTCACTATTATTGAATAATTGCGGACCCGCTCTACTACATAGCTTCGGTAGCTAAACAAAGTGACAGACTTACAGACAAGGTTCCAAGCTAACAACTACTAATGTGACAACATCCTTTTGTCTCCATTAACAACAATTGCTAAGTGAAGTTTGATCAAGATGGAGTAATATCTACTAAGAAAATATCTAAGGTTATCTTGTAATAAGTTGGGGGTAAAAAATTAAATGTATTCATAGTGAATAATGATACACAAATGCATTTTGATTTAATCTCAATGAGCTCGTTATGCTCGACACGGAGGTATTCATGTAATTAATACCTAACTTTTAATTTATTCTTAATTTTATGCATAGTATTTAACTTGAAGTTCTCTTTTAATGATATGAATACTATTTTAAATAGTTAAATGACTTGATTCGACATACACGGGCAAAACACGTGCTCGTATAGAAACTAGATAACAACATTTCCATTTTTAACACCATTTAATATTTTGTGCAACAAAAAGCTTAGATCAAATGGGAATTACTACTATATTGTGGGAATGACAACTTTGAATGACAATTGAAGAATATTGTAAAGAATTTATGGAAGTTGGTCTTGATGAGAAAGCATGAGAAGTCATTAACAGGAGATATTTCATTTTTGTTCAGAAAATTTCCATAAAATTTAAAAAAATCAAAAAAGACTAAAGTGATATTTTATTAATATTGTAGAAGAAATAAATTGCATTGTTATAAGAACAGGTTATTCGCCATGTACTTGACCTATACACAAGAAGTACTATTTTCAAATTTGCAAGCTATTAAAGATGTACCGGTAGACATGTGATAATTATGACAGTTCTAGACCCCAGCAGACGAGTGATGTATCAACGACCTGTTGGTTCTTTCAATGAGTCGTTGTGATGACTCGTTGTCTCCATGCCCAGTTTTCCTACCTGTTCTAACGGAAGGTGTCAACGACCCGTTTCCTTGTTCCAACGGACCATTGTATCCTCCCGTGGCTCCTTCCAGTGAAGCTTCAGCTTCAGAAATCAGAACCAACGACAGCTTTCTTAATGAGCCGTTGTTTAACCAACGACCCGTCCTGAGATCCAAGCTGTTCAGGGTCGGCGTTTTCTTCAGCTTCTTTCTTCTCGTGGTCATCCACGCGATTATTTATAGAAATTTGTATTTTGTTCTTAATTTCATTCGTAATTGTTTATTTGAAGTTGTGTTTTAATATTAAGAGTAATTTTTTAAAAAGCTATATGAGAGATGACTTGACTTATACATGCAACACGGGCATCACGCAAAATTAATAATAAAATAAAATATAAGGAGTTAGTAGAAAACATAGATAACAACATTTCAATATTAATTTTCATAGGCACGAGAAAAGGAGAAAATCTCGAAGAAATAAAAGATTGTGATTTCTTGATATACACGTGCACACACGTATTAAGAAATTATTTTTTATAAAATAAATCTACAAAATCATTAAAAATGTCAAAACTCAATATATTCCACAAATCTAAATATTTCCTCCAACAATACCTCTTAGAAAGAGAGGAAAAAGAACTTAAATGCTAATAACATCAAATTTATTCATTTGCTCTTTTCAACTTTCCAACTGCAGTCTTTGCAACCGAAGTGAGCCGAGGAGCCGAAAGTGACGCCAGCTACTAATTGAGTGCCAGCAATCAGTTGTGTTGTCAAGAAGAAAGTAGCCGGCGCTTCAAGCACTTTCTATTTTTAGTTTCTAATTTCCGAAATCGTCTTAGTTAAACCTATAGAATTCCACTTTTTTCTTTTTCCTTGCAATTTATAATGGTCATTTAATTCAATTTACATATCGATTTTCAATAGAAAATTTTGGCAAATTTCATATATGAAAATTTTCAAGTATAATATACATTCAAGTGTTTGTTTTTCAAGTATAATATACCTATGCAAAACATGTGCGCATATAAAAACTAGATAACATCATTTTCATTTTTAACATCAATTTTAATTGAACTTTTTTGTAGGCAACAAAAAAGCTTAGATCAAAGGGGATTACTACTATGATTGTGGGAATGACAATGGATGACAATGAAGAATATTACAAAGAATTTATGGAAGCTGGCTCAGAGAGCATAAGGAGAAGCCACACAATGGAGATATTTCAGAGCCTCGTTGAGAAAATTTCCAAAAAATTTAGAAAAAGTCAAAAAATAAAATGATCTTTTATTAAATTGTAGAAGAAATAAATCACCTTATTATAAGAAATATGTATCTTTAGTTATGTACTTGACTTATGCACAAGTACTACTTTCAAATTTGGTGAGTATATTAAAGATGTACTAGTAGACATATGATAATTATGATGCTTTATAACCCTATTATTATGAATTAGAATACTTTTTTTTGGCCTGGTTTCTTATTTGGAATTTGATATCTATTAGATTGAATTAATTTGAACTTGCGCTAGAAAATTTATTTTAAAGGATAAATTTTTACCTTTTTTTAAAATTATTTTGTTGTGATTTCTTATTCAGTATTTCGATCTCCGTAATTTGAAGTTTGACCTTATCAAGTTTTCGCCCAAAAAATTCCACGTGAAAAGAGGAAATGTTCTTTATTAAAGACGATTCCATTATTCTGGCTCGAACCCGAGATCTGAGTACTAGAATACTTACCTTTAACATGTTTGATTAGTAATTTAAATATCATCAAGATATGACATCACTTCTTAAAAGAAAGAACTTTTGTGATGATTTATTTCGTTTAAATTACTAAAATAAAGAATAAAATTATCTTTTATTCGTAATATAGAATAAATAAATCACCTTATTATAAAACTAAAACATATAGTATATAGATAGCTATTTACTTATTCAAGTGCAATTTTTTTCCTGAAGTATTTCTGTTCTCAACACATATTATAGCAGAAAATTGTCTTCGAGTGCTCCTTCTTTAGAGATAAGAAAAAGTTAAAGGGTAAAAAATTAAATATATTTATAATGATAATGAAGGCATGTCTCGATAACATATAAACGTTTGGTATTTAATGAAAAAACTCTTGTTTATTAATGATGATAAATAACTCTTTAAATAGAGTTTACAATAAAAGATAGACCCTAGCTAAAGACAACTCAAGTATCCTAACCAAATAATAAATCAAAATATAAATAATAACCAAATATATTCAACTAGAAGCCCTTATGCACGCCATCACGCCCTCAAGTTAGGTTATGGGCAACTAAGCTTCCAACTTGAATAGATTGCGATTAAAGGATGGCTTGGGCAGTGGCTTGGTGAGCCGCTTTCAGCAACTTGATCAGCACTGTGTATATGAACAACACGAACCTTGTTTGTTTCAACATGATGACGAACAAAGTGGAAGTCAATGGCGGCATGTTTGGCTTTTCTATGGAGGACCGGATTTTTGCTAAGAAAGGTGGCACCCAAGTTGTCGCAATAAATAGTGGGCAATTGATGAACAGGATGGTAGCGAGAGACAGTGTTTTGTTTCTTGGAAGACCAGCTAATCGGGTTGCGATCAAGGAACAGTATGTAGCCAGATGTGGATAAGGGTCACAAGGTCACCACCCCGATCCGCATCTGAATATACATGCAGTTTAAAGTCATCTGTGAGAGTTACTTGGAGTCCAGAATACGTTTCACAACCTTCCAGTGAATTTCTATAGGTGCTTGCATGAATTGTGACAATTTGTTGACTGCAAATTCTATATCCGGCTCAGTGAATGATAAATATTGAAATCTGGAATAAATATTGAAAATTTGGAACTCGACGATAGCGAGTAGCGTCAGTTAGGTTAGAACTCATAGGCGGGTGAACGCTTTTGTAATCATTCATCAATTCATCATTCAAGATGTCATTGACATAGTTTGCTTGCGAGAGAATCAGGTCAGTCAGAACTGCGCAGTACCTCAATACCAAGGAAAAAATGAAGAGTGCCCAAGTCTTTAATAGAGAATTGAGATGTAAGAGATTTAATAACACGATCAATGCTAACTTGGTTGGACCCTGTGACAATAATGTCATCCACATATATTAGAATGGACATGTATCTACACGCCACGTCTAACTAGGAGTGATGCATCAGATCGAGTATTGTACCAAGCTTGAGGGGCTTGTTTCAGACCATAAATCGTCTTTCGCAGCCCGCAGACATGGTTTGGAAAGGTGGTGGTGTCTTCAAATCCTGGAGGTTGTTTCATACCTCTTCATCCAATGAATTTGAGAAAGGCATTATTGACATCAAGTTATCGATGCTAGCGTTTTATGAATTGCGATAGAGAGAACTATGCCAACCGTAGTAGACTTAACAACAGGGCTGGACGTTGCATGAAAGTCACTACCAGGTAGTTGGAGTGAACCCTTTCGCAACCAGTCTGGCTTTGTACCACCATATGAAGCCATCGGCATTGCGTTTAATCCTGAAAACCACTTGCAACAAACAATATTTTTGACCGGGTTAGAGGAACAAGTTCCCAAGTTCGATTTTTAATTGTGCTATCACTTATTTCATCGCCTCACGCCACTCAGAATATTTTTGTGCTTGTTTGACTGTGGTGGTGTGATTGGGATTCAAGGTGGCCAGGAAATCAAAAATTTGTTTGGGCTTGAATATGTTATGTTGAGAGCGAGTGACTGGACCAGATGGTGGAATGGGCGGTGGGGCAGGTAATCAAATTTGTTGCATCGCTGATAGACGCAGAGAGGCAGGAGCAGTTGCACACTGCTGCATCACAGGGAAGCGAACAAAATATAGGGGGCTGGGACGTTGTTGTTTGAGTGGGAGAGGAAAATCTGGAACCATGGGATACTAATATTTGGCAAGTTGCGGCTGGTGTAGGTATAATGTTTTCCAAGTTAAATTAGGATGAATTAACTGTAAACTTGGAAAACATAGTTTTGAAAGGAAAATTAATTTCGACAAATCGATATAAAGGGATAAGTATATTTTGACGGAAGTTGGGTCATATAGCATTGGTGACAGCGGTGTGATAGGGAGAAACCAAGGTAGATACATGGGTTAGACTTCGATTCAAGTTTATTTTTTTCGCATAAGGCTTGAGCCAAGGGTAAAGAGACAACCAAAATTCGTAGAGGAGCTGATAGTCAGTGATTTGTCAAGTAGGCGTTGGAATGGTGTATACTTTCTAGGTGGGAAGCGGGTCAACGGTTGATAAGGTAGACAAAGTGATGACAAGCGAAGGACAAAAATTGAGGTGGCAGGGATGCTTCATGTAGGATAGTTTTAGCTGTTTCGGTGATATGGCGATGACGTCTTTCAGCAATTGCCCCTCTTTGAGGGGTGTAGGGTGGGGAAGGGCCCCACAAATCGCTAAAAATAATTTGAAGTGGTTTGGTGCTGCGTAAAGATAATTGAGAAAATGAATGACGATGAGATTTATTTGATAAGAAAGTTGTTGATACCCAATTTTGGCCTTCCACCTATCGACTAATTATTCAAGCTTATATTTCAAAAAGTGAATATTCATTTCTCCGAATTAAAAAGAGTTATTTTGAGTATTTTGCCATAATATTATGTATATATTTATAAATATGGATCACGTATTATATTTTGCGGCTTATTAGTCTAAATTGTAATTTTTTTTAAAAAAAATATAACATTTTAATATTTTTTAAATATTTCAAATTCTTGAATTACTGTGTTGAAAATTAATCCTTTTTATCTTTTTTTAAATACATATTTTTGTTTAACTCGAGTAGCTTAATTTATTAATTATAATTAATTGATTTCGCTTGCTTAAAGTGACCACGCTCTAATTAATTTATCTACAAACAATTATTTTGATCACTTTTTAAACTAACCAGGTATAATTTAGACTTCATAACAACCCATTAAAACTTTCAGACCCCGTCCTCTCGACCATATGCAGCCCACTCGTTGCAGCCTAAAATAAATCAATCAAGCCCACTACCCTTTCTTTTCACCCTGCCCATTACCATCTTAAGTCTTTTCTATCTTCAGTTCTCAGACAAACTCAGCCCTAACAGAATCTGGCAAACTCTAATATTCCTAACCAGCGTCGCATTCCTCTCCATCCATCCTTTTCCGCCATCTTCACCATTTTTGGCTAAGAATCCTTTTCCAACTTTCATCCTCCTCAGACCATTCTCCTGTCCATATTTGAGTAAGGATCATAAATGGAGTTTCTCCACTGGTCCGCCTCCTGGATAAGACACGGTTCGAGGCAAACATTATTCAATAAACGGAAACCTGCTGGCTGTAGATGTTGAAATCTATTCTACGAGGGCAAAATTATTCGTCCTTCACTCTAATTCAATATTTATTCTATCTAGAATGAAATGTGTTATAAGGTATTAACTCACTTTTTTTACCACCCTTTCCTCTCTTGTGTTCATGGGAAATTCGACCCAGTCCATTGCACTCCAATCTTTGATGTCCCGAAAGTGGGCAGGGCCTAATATAACATTATCCTTCGAGTCCGGCTTGAGATCTGTTTGCACATGTAGTGTGCAGTGTCCTACAGATTTGGATGAGCAAGCAGCTGCGATGGTAGGGAGCACAGTGGCTTCGACAGAAGCCATGAGAGCATTCTGAATGAGTTACTCTTTATGGAATCAAGTAAGGAATGTCGGATTATTGGCTCTCATTCGGCAGGGAGCTGAGTGGTCTCATCGAAATGACCAAGAGGTTGTATCCGTACATAAACACATGGAGAATCAGCTCAGGTGGCAAAAGGCGACCACCGCTAGTTTGATAGAAATTGGAGTAGCTGTGGAAAGCAATTGAATGATGATATTGACACCCGTTGTGTTGTCAGCATTGATAACTCTAGGATTTGCACCATTATTTTTGCCGTTGTTGGCCATTGATGCTAGTCGGCGAGATTGATGGGAACGAGAGAAGAGAAAAATAGAATTGAATCGCTCTCGTTAGGAACATATAGGTCTCTCGATACCATATAAACATTTGGAGATTTAATGAAAAAGCTCCTTGTTTGATTAATGACGATAAATAACTTTTTTAAAACCTATAATATAAAATAAAAGATATATTCCTAGGTAAAAACAGTCAAGTATCCTAATTAAATAATAAACTCGAAATATAACACAAACCAAATATACTCAAACTAAACTTAAACAGTCCTAAGTTGGAAACTGAACTGAAAGCCCTGCAAGCATGCTAATACAATATACATACTAATGCTTGAGAAATGTATAAAAATATTGAGAGTGAAAAATAAAAAAGTAACCGTTAATATTTACGATGTAATACAAATGCGTTTTAGTATAATCATAATGACTTCTGTTATGTCTAATATGGACGATATTAGGATAATTAATGCCTAATTTTTTAAATTACTCTGATATTAAAAATAGAAAAACACTAAACATATCTAAAGTATCTTTTTATTATGAAAAACTGTGATTTCTATGAAGAAGTCTAATTTAATTAACAATAGTTATATAATTGATCATCCACATCATTTAAAGAAATTTATATTTCATTCTTTATTTCATGCTTAATTGTTTATTCGAAGTTATGTTTTAATATTAATACAATTTTAAAATCTATATGATATGACTCGCATATAATGCAAAATACATGGGCATGTGGAGAATGAACAATAAAATAAAATATAAAAGTTAGTAGAAACTAACAACATTTCAATATTAATTTTATAGGCACAAGAAAGGAAAATCTTGAAGAAAAAAATTGTGACTAATATACACGTGCGACACACGTATCAAGAGATTATTTATTATAAAATAACACCTACAATTATTAAAAATGTCAAAAATCAATAATATATTCCAAAAATTTTAAATATTTTCTTCAATAATACCTCTCTTTAGAAAGAGGAAAAGAACTTAAATGCTAATAACATCAAATTTATTCATTTGCTCTTTTTCAACTCTTCCAACTGCAATTACTTAATTCAATTTGCAATTATCAATTTTTCACTAGAAAATTTTGGCAAATTTCATTTCTGAAAATTTCTCATGAAGAATGATCAAGATGGAGTAATATCTATTAAGAAAATATCTAGGTCATCTTATAATAAGTTAGTTCATTTTGGTAACGTGTCGATAATATGTAATCGAACTATGGCCTTATACTTTTAAGTTTATTATATAGCATATTCTCTTAACAAAAAAAAAGTGTTTTTTTTTTTCAAGACAAAGAGAGGTATATGTAAGAATTAAGAATTGCACATTTGTTTAGTGAATAATTAAAACTATGTTCAATAGTTATGTCTTTTTTTCTCCTGCAAATAAGTATAAAATTATATTCATTGATCCTTATTATCATATATGTATTATTTCCAATCTTAAAAGAAAATTTTAAAATATAATAAGCTTGAACTTATAAAATTTAAATAAAGTTAAAATTAGAAAATTTTATATATATATATATATATATATATATATATATATATAAAATTTTTTGTTTTTTTTAATATTTTATTATATTAACTATTTAAATTAATTTCTCTCTCTTTAGGAAAATGTCTTCGAGCAGTTCTTTCATCTTCTTCTTTCGAAGGATAAGAAAAAGTTGGGAGTGAAAAATTAAACGATTTCATAGTGGATAATGATGATATGTCTCTGACTGCATATATAATTGTGTCTTCAAAGGTGTGGAGTGGAGACATTGTGAGTGAGAAATGAAAAATGATTGTTATTGCCCATGACCTAACACAAATGCGTTTTGATTTAATCTTAATGAGCTTTGTTATACCTGATATGAACGGTATCCAGATAATTAATACCTAATTTTTAATTTATTCTTAATTTTATGTATACTCTAAGTTTTGTTTTTATGATATGAATACTATTTTACAAAGCTATATGACATGGCTCGACATACACGTGCGCATATAGAAACTAGATAACAATATTTTCATTTTTAATAATTATTTAATAGAACTTTTTGTAGGAGACAAAAAGCGAGATCAAAGGGGATTACTACTATGATTGTGGGAATGACAACTTTGGGTGATAATGAAGAATATTGCAAAGAATTTATGGAAGCTGGCCTGATGAATATGGTGAGAAGCCATTGACAATGGAGATATTTCAAAGCCTTGTTGAGAAAATTTTCAATAAAATTTAGCTAAAAAAATCAAAAGAATAAAGTGATTCTTTATTAATATTAGAAGAAATAAATCACCTTGTTATAAGAAATATAGTTCTTTAGTCATGTATTTGACCACCTTATTATAAGAAATATAGCTCTTTCATCTTGTATTTGACCTATATAAATACTACTTCCAATTTTTTTTTTCCTGATTTTTCATTTGGAGTTTGATATCAATTTTTAGATCGAGATTAATTTGAATTCGCACCAGAAATTCATTTTAAAGGATAAAGTTTTTTTTTAATTTCTCATTCGGAATTCTGTCTCCATTTTGAGGTCTGACTAACCTAGAGAGACAAAATGTTCTTTACTAAAGACGCATTTGCTTCGGACTCAAATTCTGAGCTCCAATTACTAGAATTCTTACTCTTAACATGTTTGATTAGTAATTTTAATATTTCAATAAAGTATGACATTGCTTTATGAAAAGAGAGAACATTTTGTGATGATGTATTTCATTTAAATTACTAAAATAAAAAATAAAGTGATCTTGTATCAATAATATAGAAGAAATTTTTATAACCACACAAGTGTTATAAAATGTTTACAATTATATATCTTATATCAATAATTTAGAATAAATAAATCACCTTATTATAAGACAGACTATATATAGTACTTTAGTTATGTACTTGACCTATACACAAGTACTACTTTCAATTTTGGTGAATATTAAAGATGTAGACATGATTATGACTCTACAAATGCCTCAGATGTGTGTCGGATTCACAAAAGTAGTACAATTTAGAGGAACCGACATGAATATGGCAACATTTAGAGAGTCCGAACAATATAGTTCAGCATCATTTGAAGCATGTTGATGTACCTTAGTTAGATTTCTGAGCCAGCAAAGTTTCTAAGAACTTCTCCACATAATCCAGGCCACACTGTGTCTTCACAACGGGTAATATGGCGGGGACGTCCAGATAGAATTCTGAAACAGACCCGTCGAGCTTGTCCCAAAGTTTGAGCTGTTCGCGTGCTGCTCTAATAGCTGCTCTTGTTGCACAATGGACTGAAGCTGCCAGAAGTAGCGGCGGTTCACCAGAAGCTGCAAAAAAGTAATTATATTAAGATTCAACGGTTTGTATGAATAGAGGGAATTTCAGGATTTGAAGTTTATGTATTCCTACCATGAGCTCAAGTTAGCATACAATAATAATTGAATTCATTCCCAAGTGCCAACTATTTATTGATATTTTGCCTATTTCTTAAACGAAAATAAAAGACTTCCTTATCCTAAGGTTGTCACTGAATGAATCTGATAACTAATGCCGCCAGAGAGGTTGAGGTGAGTATTGTGGCATCACCTCTGACAACTTCTTTTGCTTTGTAGCTACGTCTCTTATCCTTCCTAAGTGGTTAGTAAGTCTTTCTTAGTTTAGACTTCTAAAAAATGCTTGCGCCCCTTGTTCCTACTTTAGCCTGTGAAGTATTGCTCTTGTTGTTTTTTTTTAGTTTCAGCGAAGAAAGATATGGCACTTGCCCAACTCATAAGGGGAAGATTACCCAAGTCCATACAAGCAAACCACCAATTCATTCTCCAACCAATGTGGGATTCTAACCCACTCTAACACCCCCCTTCACGCGCCAGGCCCAACTGGAGCGTGGACGGGAGCCTAAATGGAAATGGACCTAGCTCTGATCATGAGGGGAGGATTGCCCAAGTCCATCAACCAGTTCATTCCCCAATCAATGTGGGACTATAATCCACTCTAACAAGTGGATTTCTTAAGTCAGTCCAAAGACTTGGAGAACTTGTTTGACAGAAGAGAAGCGAAAGGAAATGTAGAAATAATTGTACCTTTGGATGAGAGAACACGTTTTTCGTGATGTCCACTATTTAGGACATGAACATTGAAATTCTGAGGTATGGTGTCAATAGTCGGGATCTTGTATGTCCAAGTGCTATTTGAGACCATTAACCCGTCCTCGTTTGTAAGATATTCTTCGTGCATGAAAAATCCGATTCCTTGTACGAAAGCCCCTTCAATCTGCAAGGAACAGAAAGAAAAAAAAAAGAAACGATTTGCCACTATTTAGAACAATCATGTGATCAAGAATTATATAGTTCTGAAGTTTGAATAACAGCTCAAATGCTTGATGGAAAGAACCTGTCCCAAATCAACGGCTGGATTCAAGCTCTGCCCGCAGTCGTAAATAATATCTGACTGCAAAATGGTAGTCTCTCCGGTCAGAACATCTATCTCCACCTGCAAAAAGAGCTTTATTGTTAGTTATCTGTATTGGCTGCAAAATGGTTGCACAATCAGAGTTTCCTGCCGAGTGTTTGTGTACTTGTGTATATTGAAAATTGATAATCATTGAATACGATTCACTTCCAAGATTTCTTGGTGGTGAAATAGTAGACACGTGACTCAAAATCTCGTGCTTCAGAGCGTGAAGATTCGAGTCTTCTTCAAGGCATAATATGAGAATTCCCAGTATTGATATTCCACTTTAACAGAGCAGACTGAAGCAGGGAATGTTAGTAAGACATGGATGATGGAACAAGAAAAACCGAAAGGAGCAACAAGTTACCTCACTGACAGCAGCGCCGAAGTTCAAATACCTCGAGGAGCTAGATTCTGGCACATAATAAGAATTTGCTGCTAAGTTTATTGATTGCATTTGTGCCTGCAAAAGAAGAGGAAGCGATTTCAAATTTAACATCTTTAGCATCACGAGTTCTCTTTGGACGCGGTGACATGTTAAGAACAAGATAATTGTTGATGATAAGGCGTCTGCTGCAAAGAGAACATCTCAAGAATACAAATTCACAGTGACTGCAAAAACCAATTAAGAAAAACAGAAGTGACTGACCATGACAGTGTGGTCATAAAGTGGGAAAACAAACCTGGCGAATCAGCGTTGGCCAATCAATAGAGCCATTTTTTTCCTGCAACTGTTTCTTCAGAGGGGTCAGTCTTTCAACCAAGACATTACAGCAAATTCTAACAGCTTCACAGCTTGATTCTGATGTAGTGCTTCCACCCGTTAACCCGCCTTGCACTACACTTAAGGTGTCTACTTGTATGACTCGTACTTTCTCCACGAGGTCTTTGGCCCAATTACTTTCAATTAAACCAAGAACATAGGCAGTCATCTGTCTAACCTTTGTCCATAGCCCTTGGCCAATTTCAACTCCTCCAACCTCTACAACAATCGAACCGTCTTGCAGAATACTGACTTTCCCTGGGGTCGGTCGCTGTTTAGCATTGAACACAATTGGCACTCGAGAAATACCCCTTTTCTTCCATGTGTTTTTCTGGTTGAACTGTTCTATCATCTTGCTTCGTTGGAAAAAGCTCGAGGACACGGCCAACTTATCCATGATACTAGGCAATGTATATTCTCGTGCATCTGCTACAACATTATCATAGAATAAGTTAAGGCTTTCAAATGTATGAGCATTCTCATTTCTGACCGAGTCCACCTCCATCGAGAGTAAACCAGCTACATGCTCTATTATAGCTTCGGCCATATAAGATCCTTGCACATCCCCAGGGCCCCGCATGATCGATTTGCTGGTGAGATTTGTTTTGCATAGTTTTACATCAAAAGATAAGGCACCCCAATCATATTTTTTTAGTGCACTAACCAGATATGATGGTAAGACAGGGCTCATATCTTTTGTAATCCCAGCATTTATTAATATATCAAGATGTAATGCTGTGATCTTTCCGCTCGACTTGAATCCTACACTGTAAGTTACTTTCATCGGGTGTCTTCCTCCTGTCATTATCATGTCACTGTTCCGGTTGACATATATCCTGACAGGTCGTCTTAACTTGTATGCTGCTAATGCACACGCTGTAGCAACCTAAAATTATGCGTAAACTTTAACATCAGAGTCAGAGAATTGTTATTATAACTATTTCTTTTTCAAATACTCACAGGCATTGCTCCGACTGACTTGCCCCCAAAGCCACCTCCAACCCTTCTTGTAATTACACGGATATTGTGTTCGGGAATACCAAGACAACTGGCAATCCCACGATGCGTGTTCTCAGGGCACTGGCTTGACGTATAAACAACCATGCAGTTGTCTTCATCTGGAATTGCAAGGGCGGTCTGTGTCTCCATATAGAAATGGTACTCGGAACCAAGTCTTATCTGGAAAATGATTATTAAAAGAGACAATCACACGATGCGCATTCTCAGGGTATACATGCTAGATCACCATCCAAGAATCAAATTTAATGAAACCATTGAAACAATGCAATGTTGCTCGAACTCTTCAAAAAAGCCACCAGGTGTGTGCTCAATCCTCCAAACATAGCGCATTTTTTAGGATCCAAGTGGCTTGCTCAATCCTCCGAACGTAGTGCATTTTTTATGATCCAACACGGGTGCGACAACATTTTTGGAGATTCCGAGCAACAAAGAACATATGTGAACAGTAGAGAAAGAAAAAGTACCTCAGCAGAGAGAATTTTGTGATCAGCTTCAGCCATTCCTTTTGAGAAATCACCAACCTGCTTTGGATATAGAGATGGTGGGATTTGGATAAAGCTAGATTTCTCAACAGCTTCCTCAACGGTTAAAATGGGCGAATCTATATTTGCAGTGTCGTATTCAATGAGGGCTGTTCTTGCAGCCACATCGGCGGACCTCTGACTGTCAGCAACCTATGGTGTTTCAACAACATAAGCAAAAAAGTTAAAAATTTCTCTGGATTAAAGTATATGAGAAATTAACGTTTCATAAAACCAACCTCAGAAGAAGGAAACTTGAAGCGCTCACCACAACTGCAATTTTGTTGCCAGCGCATCGAGCGAGATCATCTGCAAATAAGGGCTCAGAACCAAATGGTGTAAAAGCTCCTACATTTGCCCCTCCACTTGGTATATCTTTAAAAGTAATAACGGTGGTGACTCCATCTGCTAATCGATTAGGCTTGAGCTGGATTCCCTTTACACCAGCTAATGGTTTTGTACTGTAAATAAACGCTCCATGCAGACAGTTTGGTGGTGAAGGAATGTCATCTACATAAACAGCTTCACCTGCAAAATAGTTTACAAACCAGCAATCTGAAGTATGGAATACATGAAAACAAGGGGAAAAAAAGGAGAAGAATGATCAATTGGTCTAGAGAAATACTGAACCATTTTCAGAGGAAAAATAACTTCAAAACGGAAGCTCAAGCCTCGTCTCCATGGAAAATAAGTGACTAGGGGAGGCCAGAGGAGGAAAAACTGATGAGGAAATTTATAACCAAAATACAATACATGTTCTGCTGAATATGTATTAGCACCAAAGAATGGTAACAACCCGCCTATAGTTTAACTACAGTTTCCTCGATCTCATCTCTACTATAATAGATTTTCCCTCCTGTACTTGCTGTTACTTTTGTTGTGTATTTTCACTTTAAATGTCAGTTACCAATTTCACAGAATATGTTGCTTGGACCCTCCAAAAATGTTGCCACACTCATGTTGGATCCAAAAACAATGCATAGCTTTTGGAGGATCAGACACACATCCGATGATGCTTTAGAACAGTCCGAGCAACATAGGAATATAAAGCTCCATATCCACTTATATGTTATGTTACTTGAACTCTTCAAAAATGTTGTTGCATCTGTATTGGATACCTCCAAACAATCCCTATTTTTGGAGGATATGCACCTGCCGACATTTTTGAAGAGCCGAGCAACATAGCTTAAAAGTCAAAGCCATAAAAAGATGGTATGGAACATTGGACTTAACATGCACAAGATGAGATAAAATATGAAAAGGTGAGAACAAACCAGCAGCTTGCATGGCAGCTCCAACCTTCTTCATGGGTTCACCTACTGGATAGTACTCGGTACTTGATTCCACAACCTGCTTAGCAGAAGATAGTAGTGTCTGTTTTATCCCCTGTCTAATGCAACCATCATGACTACTTTCTGAAACTTCCTCAACCGAGATGCCATTAATTCCGTCAAGTAAACCACCAGAAATAGAAGAATGAACATCAGTTAACGGATAAAGAAACGCAAAAACATAGCTGATGGCCAAGCTTGATCTGTACTCAGGGTGCACAGTGCCATCTTCTGGTACCACCGCTAGTTTGACTAATTTAAGTGCTTCATACAAAACATGTTGGCTTAACATTTTCCCGGCTAGACATTCTTCTACCTTTTTAGCCCTCGTTGCATGTTTTGTTCCATAAGCACCAAACGCCAACTGGATATCGTTTATCAGGACGCCATTCTGGCAGAGAGAAACATCAGCCTGGAAAGTAGCATTCACATATGCCAATGCATTCCCATGAGGTCGTGGAGCAGCTCGATAGGTTTCAAACAAAAATTTAGAATGAGTTTGGAGAGAACTTCGATCTTTCTTAAATGGGATGCAAACACTTAGAAGCACAGTCCTTGAGTCTAGCGGTGGTCTCGATAATAACTCCTCCCACTTGAGCTTTTCAACTCCATGACTGGTCATCAAGCTAACAGTAGCACAAAGCCCGAGAAATAATGTAGCTATATCCGAAGGAAAACCATTCTTCTGTGCCATAACCAAATTTCCTCCCACACTAGCAGAGTTTCTAACAAATGGCGAAGCAATCTTYTCCATGTGGTAAGCCAGTTTTGCGGACACCAGCTTCCCATATGAACCAAAATTGATTTTACTTTCCTCTTTCAAGAATGAAATGAATTTACTGATAGTCACAGTTGCTCCAACTTCAATGCCAGTCTGATCTCTTTTGATTATTGAGAGTTCAGGAACGTGCCTGAGATCAATGTAATGATCATATCTCTGGTTTTCCTTGTAATAACCTGAGCCGGTATTACCAACGACAAGTTTAAAGCTTTCACCATTTTCTGTGACATTGGAGTACAACAAGCTCCGCAGCTCCTCAATGGAAACAGGACAGTACCAAGGGTACCTTGAGGAGTCCAAATTTGTGGCGGATTCACTTTTCAAGAACTCGGGATATGTACTAAAAGTCTTGGTTATATCATAAGGAGGTAATTTACTTACTTTCATTTCCTTGGAATCTCCCTTTTTCCAAAAAGAATTGAACCCCAGATCTTCTATATCAACATCAGCAGCAAAAGTCTTGCAGGCATCAGCAATGGGCCGGTATCCAGTACACCGACAAAGGTTCCCTGCTATGGCCTTTTCAGCTTCAGATGAAGTCAGCTTAGAGAATCCTGGTGGAGGATTGGGCTTGTTTCCTTTATCAGCGTTGACGAGAGCTGAGAAAAATGACATACACATGCCAGGACTGCAAAAGCCGCATTGAGAAGCATGGAAACCAGCAAACCTTTCATGAATAGAGTGGAAACCATCTCTGGTGTTCCCAAGGCCTTCACTTGTAGTAATTGAACAGCCATTTAAACTGCAAAGAAGTGTAAGGCACGAACTCACGCTGAAATCTTCAACCTTTTTAAGCTTGGGATCATATTTCGATACCAGAACAACACAAGCCCCGCAACCACCTGTAACCATAAAATTAGTTAAATTCTTACAACAACAACTATGTCTCACTAACAATCAAGTTGGGATCGGCTATATGAATCCCCAATTTTTCTTTTAAGCTCATTTCATATCATCATCGTACTAAATGTAATTAAAATGGAAAAAATTAAAGTCAACTTTTTTCTGAACCCAAAATTAGGAATTATTAACTTTAAATCTTAAGATTCAGATTAATCAAAAAGAATAGACATGGCGTTTAGAAAACTGATTTGCCATAAGAACACCAATTTAAGTAAATCCACAGTTTTTTAACATCCCTTATGTATTAGCACCAAAACAAACATATAGTATACACTAGGTTGGTTGAGACCCATAAGGTGTCAAGTTCACGTCCCA
>JACEIK010000093.1:573623-594178 GCA_018107945.1 Datura stramonium | reverse complement strand
GTCGGATCTTGAGTTGGAGTGGAGTCCTAAGTCCGGGTTGAGAGTCGGGTTCTAAATCCCACGTCGGAGTTGGATCGGATTGGGAGTTGGATCCCCGGTTGAGAGTCCAGTTTCAGGTCATGGATCAGAGTTGGATTGGGTCAGAAGTTGGATCCCCGGTCAGGGTCGAAGTCGGGTTCCAAGTGGTGAGGTTGAAAAAGAGTTCTGCAAATTTTTTTTTTTAATTTTATGTAGGGAAGTCATTTTCCTTAAATTTAATGAAAATAAGTTCGTTTAGATAATATTTTTCATTAAGTCAATCAAACATGAGAAGATTGAAAAATCTGTTCGTTCATACCAACTACACCCTAAAGCACTTCAATTTTCTTTTTTTTTTTTGTTTAATATTAATTTATTTACCACGAAATATGCCTTTAGTTATTTTAATCCAAAATAATTTATATATAAGCATACCTTATTAGGGACACAAATTATAAATTTAGAAACTAAGAAGATGGGAATATACGACTAATCTCAATTATTAAATTGAAAATTATGTATGCATTATTAATAAAACTTAACAACGTTAATATATGTTGACGTCTTAAAGTCTTAATTAAATGTATAAATTATGAAGACTCGAGAAAGACCGGAAATAATTAATTTATAGTGTGTGCAGGCACAATATTTAATATGATTCAATTTATTATTAATAATATTTTTTTTTAATTCAAGTTGTAATTTATCCTAATAATTTTACTCGTATAATTGAGAGAATAAAATAATGAAATTATAGACTGTCGTTTGTTATTCCACCCGCATTAAAAGTTATTTATTGCTCATTAAAAATAATTTAATGTACAATGATTGTCAGACTTTAAGGTTTTGATTATATTGAGACCTATATAAAAGTGAACACATGTATAAAAAGGATCATCGAACAATAGTACAAAAAGCATATTATCAATTCTTTATTTACAACTTTTTATTGATCAAAAATGTTCTCCAAATTTATCTTGTTGCATTTCTCGAGACGTAATCTTGAGCTCAAGCCATTAGGCAATATCTTTCATTATCTTTGTTTATCTTTTTTTGCATACTTTGCATTTTATTCATTAATTTGATCAAAGTCGACCTCGTATTCTTTTCCTTAATTGAGGCAATTTTGGTTTACTTTACTGCTAATTGCTAAACGTTACCCCTTGTAATAAGTAAAATTAAAGGGCCATCATGAAACTACAAAGGAGGGAAAGAACAGTGCCAGAGCAAGTATCAGCACGAGAGAAATTATCTAACAACATCAGAAAGGGGCTATTGATGAAAGTAATGAGAATATGATGTCGCTCAAATTATACCATAAGATAATATAACGTGGTCGTCGCATCAAATATAGAATACAACTTGGCTGGGGCGAATCCCACAAAGAATATAAGAGGAAAATCACAATTATAATGTACTACACGACTTGAAGTCTTAATATCTTAAGAAAAAAGAGGGTGATGTTTGAATTATTAATTTCTACCATATTTTATCGAATTGTACTATTCAAGGAAAACTAGCTAAGGTTGTGCTTTCAAATGGGGAGTTATGTCATCGGGTCTAACTTATAGACTTCACTTGTAGACATGCAAGGTCATAAACAATGAGTCTTAGGTTCCTCTAAAGTCTTTTGATCCAATTAGAGGATTATCACTCCAAGTCCTTCCGGCACTTGAATGTATACTAACAAACCCTCATAGTATATGGGTTGACTATACTTGTAACAACCCAAGTCATTATATGAGGGTTGCAATCCACAAATCCTCACTATTCATCTTTTTTTCCTTAATCTAAGCTTCTTTGATCAAAGCGAGAATTTTGTGATCAGCTTCAGCCATTCCTTTTGAGAAATCACCAACCTGTTTTGGATATAGATATGGGGGGATTTGGAAAAAGCTAGATTTTTCAACAGCTTCTTCAACGGTTTAAATGGGAAAATCGATATTTGTAGTATCGTACTCAACAACGGCCTTTCTTGCAGCAACGTCAGCCAACCTCTGACTGTCAGCAACCTGTATCAATTCGAAAACCATATTGAACAACACAAAGAAAATGATCAAAATTCCTCTGGATTAAAGTGTATGAGAAGTTAGTACTTCATAAAACCAATGTCAGGGGTACAAACTTGAAGTGCTTACAACAACTGCAATTTTTTCGCCAGCGCATCGGGCGAGATCATCCTGCAAATAAGGGCTCGGCACCAAAACGTGTAATAGTTCCTACATTTGCCCCTCCACTTGGGATATCTTTAAAAGTAATAATGGAGGTGACACCATCTGTTAATTGACCAGGCTCGAGCTGTATTCCCTTGACACCTGCTAATGGCTTCGTACTGTAGATAAATGCTCCATGCAGACAGTTAGGTGGTGACGGAATGTCATCTACATAAACAGCTTCACCTGCAACATATTATACTAACCAGTTTTATTCAAGTTGTAAATATCAGTTATCAATTTCACTGAATATAGTTTGATCATAAAAATGGAATATAAAGTTCAATCATATAAAGATGTAAGAGAATGAAAATATTCAAAGGCGAGAACAAACCAGCAGCTTGCATGGAAGCTCCAACCTTCTTCATTGGTTCACCTACTGGATAGTACTCGGTGCTTGATTCGACGACCTGCTTAGCAGAAGACAATAGGATTTGTTCTCTCCCCTGACTAATGCAACCATCGTTACTACTTTGGAAAGTTCCTCAATGGAGATGTCACTAATTCCATTGAGTAAACCACCAGAAATAGCAGAATGAACATCAGTGAAGGGATAAAGAAACTCGAAAACAAAACTGACAGCCAAGCTTGATCTGTACTCAGGGTGTAAAGTGCCATCTTCAGGAAGCACAGCTAGTTTGACCAATTTAAGTGCTTCATATAAAACATGAACATTTAATATCATCCCCGTTAGATATTCCTCTACATTTTTAGCTCTTGTTGCATGTTTTGTTCCATAAGCACCGAACGCCAACTGGATATCGTTTATCAGGACGCCATTCTGGAAGAGAGAAACATCAGCCTGGAAAGCAGCATTTACATATGCCAATGCATTCCCATGAGGTCGTGGTGCAGCTCGATAGGTTTCAAACAAAAATTTAGAACGAGTTTGGAGAGAACTTCGATCTTTCTTAAACGGGATGCAAACACTTAGAAGCACAGTCCTTGAATCTAGCGGTGGTCTCGATAATAACTCCTCCCATGTGAGCTTTTCAAGTCCATGACTGGTCATCAAGCTAACAGTAGCACAAATTCCAACAAATAATGTTGCAATATTGGAAGGAAAACCATTCTTCTGTGCCATAGCCAAATTTCCTCCCACACTAGCAGAGTTTCTAACAAATGGCGAAGCAATCTTCTCCATGTGGTAAGCCAGTTTTTCAGATACCAACTTCCCATATGAACCCAAATTGACCTTGTTTTCCTCTTTCAAGAATGAAATGAATTTAGAGATAGTCACAGTTGCTCCAACTTCAATGCCCGTATGATCTCTTTTGATGATTGAGAGTTCAGGAACGTGCCTGAGATCAACGTAATGATCATATCGTTGATTTTCCTTATAATAACTGAGCCGGTATTACCAACAACAAGTTTAAAGCTTGCACCATTTTCGATCACATTGGAGTTCAACAAGCTCTGTAGAAACAGGACTGTACCAAGGGTACCTTGAGGAGTCCAAATTTGTGGCGGATTCACTTTTCAAGAACTCGGGATATGTACTAAAAGTCTTGGTTGGATCATAAGGAGGTAATTTACTTACTTTCATTTCCTTGGAATCTCCCTTTTTCCAAAAAGAATTGAACCCCAAATCCTCTATATCAACATCAGCAGCAAATGTCTTGCAGGCATCAGCAATGGGCCGGTATCCAGTGCACCGACAAAGGTTCCCTGCTATGGCCTTTTCAGCTTCAGATGAAGTAAGCTTAGAGAATCCTGGTGGAGGATCAGGCTTGTTTCCTTTATCGGCATTGACGAGAGCTGAGAAAAATGACATACACATGCCAGGAGTGCAAAAGCCGCATTGAGAAGCATGGAAACCAGCAAACCTTTCATGAATAGAGTGAAAACCGTCTCTGGTGTTCCCAAGGCCTTCACTTGTAGTAATTGAACAACCATTTAAACTGCAAAGAAGTGTAAGGCACGAAGTCACGCTAAAATCCTCCACCGTTTTAAGCTTCGGATCATACTTTGAGATCAGAACAACACAAGCCCCACAACCACCTGTAACCATACAAATAAGTTATGTTCCTTTTGAACCCAAAATTGAGCATTTGTTACCCAAATACTTAAATCAAACTTATGATTGAAAGAGATGATGGCCCTCTTGAAGACTTAAGAAGCAATATTTCATATAGTCTAAAGTCAGCAAACAAGGAATGTGATAGCTCATTTACTTTATTGTACCACAAAGGTAATTCTACACTCGGAAGCTGAAGAAGCTAGCTGAGTGTGTTAATCAATTACATACGGTGAAATCTTAAACTCCATTTTTGCTATTGTAAAGATATGACAACTTGGCCTAATTCGATATCAAAAACTAACTCATGAGAGGAGGATTTACCATAAACAAACCACTAGTCCATTCTCAAACCAATGTGGACTCTAAGCCACGCTAACAACTATATTTATTCAGACTAGGGTATAATACATAAATAGGCATTCAAATTTGGCCTCAACTGGAAATTAAGCACTCAAACTTTGAGAATACACATCTAGGCACCTTAACTTGGTCTCAACTGACAACTAAACACTCCAACTAGTTCTCACTGTGTCTTGTAGACACCTGATGCTGATGTGACACATAAATTTTGAAAGTGTCTAGATGATCGATCATTTTCTAAGTTAGAGTGTTCAAATGACAAAATGGGATACAAGTTGAGGTTCCTAGATATGCACTCTCAAAGTTTGAGTGCCTAATTTATGTATTATGCCTTCACACTAATTGGAAAGAAGGGGCATAGAGAACCGTGTTTCAACTCCCATTTAACTAGAAGAAAAAGGAAAAGAATTACATAAAGTAGTTCACTATGAAACTAAGAACTCCATTTACTTTATATGTAAAAAGGAAAAGAATTACATAAAGTAAGAGAAACCATTCATGTAAATGAGAGATTTCATTGCCAGAAAACCTTCAAGCATCTAGTGTCCCATTCCCCAGACTCGGACCCGAGACTTCTGTTTAGAAGTGAAAGAATCTCTATCATTCCACCACAAATGGGCCTGGACACCACGGTTATACCAAAAAAAGAAAAAAAGAAAGGGAGAAATACCTTCACCACAGCCAAGCTTAGGACTCTTGAAACAAGTCTCAGAGCGCAAGAAGTGAAGCAAAGTAGTAGAAGGATCAACACATGGCAACTCAAACCTCTCTCCATTAACTGCAAAAACCAAACTCCCCTTTTTCTGTCTTTCCTCCATTGATGTAACAGCCCCTTAAAATCAATATTCTTTGGTTAGTTGAAACACTGCAGCAGTTAACTTTGACACATACCCTTGATCAAAAATCTAGTCTTTTTCAGCTTTTTTGTAGTTCCTAAGCTGAAAAATCATCAGTACTGAAAGAAGCAGCAGGAATCTTGAAATGTATGAATTGGGTGTCCAAATACTTACTTTCTAACACAAATTCTTTTTAAATCAAGATTCTTTGGCTAGCTGAAACACTGACACATACCCTTAATAAATAATCTAGTCTTTTTCAACTTTTTCTAGTTCCTGAGCTGAAAAATTACAGAAAGAAGAAACAAGAATCTTGAATTGTATGAATTGGGTGTCCAAAAACTTGACTTTTTAACACAGACCCTTAATGAAAGATCTTGTCTTTTTCATCTTTTTTGCAGTTCCGAAGTTGGAAAACCATCAGAACTGAAAGAGAAAGCAAGAATCTTGAAATGTATGAATTGGGTGTCCAAAATGTGGGTTAACTTTTTTTTTTCCCCCCTCACACAACTAATGTCTTATATGAGACACATGGTAAATTTAAGTTGATGGGAATTCACACGAAGCATTAGCTCACCGTTTCTAATTTCAGTCACAAGAAAGTATTTTCGGGATGACTTCAAGATTTTAATTTTATGAATTTTAATTCAAAATGTAATCACTTTATTTTGAGGTCCAAGACAATCCACAAGTTCAAATTTTCTCACAATTTCATTAAAAAGAAAAGAAAAGAAAAGAAGATATTTTATGACCGGCTATAATTTAAATAGGAGAAAATTAACAACCCAACAAATATCTTTTATGTTTTATTTATACCTATGTCCTATGAATTGACCAATATAATTAAGATAATATTGAAATAAAATTAGCACGTAGGAAGAAGTTTTTCATTCAGGCATGTCTTCTTGTCAGAAAGAAGTCTTCTAAATAATGATAATAATAAAAAGCTTGTTGAGAAGAATAATTACATGTGACTTGTAGAGCACATATAAGACGGCATAATTGGGCTAGCTCACACAACATATATNGCATAATTGGGCTAGCTCACACAACATATATCTTTTTATTTATAGATGAGTCGAGGATATATCAAATTTTTTTATTTTATTTTTATAAGAAAAGAGTTAGACAATGTACACGTCACCTTTTTCAAACCCTACTTGTAAAATTTCACTAAATGTTATTAGTACTATTGTATAGATAGAGAGAGGGATATGAAGGTTAAAAAAATAATTTAAAAAAAAAAAGTTAAGTTTGCCAAAAGTAGCTTCTTTCACTTACATCACAATCCTCTTTAATTTATTTCTCTTTTAATCATCTATAATTCAATTCAATACAACATTTTTATTGCTATACAATCTGAATTTACACTGAGGTTGATATACACAGAATAACAAAGAAATTTTAAATAAAAAATTTTCTATAAACAGAATAGTTCAAATTCTTTAAGAAGATTCTAAAGAAAAACATGTATTCGGTGCTTATATTACTCGTACTCTTCAAAAATGCCCCTGGATGTCTATCGGGTCGTCCAAAAGTAATGCATTTTTTGAGGAATCGACACGACTGCAGCAATATTTTGGAGAGTCCAAGCAACATAGCTCAGTATCATTTGAGACATGTTGATGCACTTTTAGTTAGATTTCTGAGCCAGCAAAGTTTCCAAGTATTTCTCCACATAATCCAGGCCACACTGTGTCTTCACAACGGGTAATATGGCGGGGACGTCCAGATAGAATTCTGAAACAGACCCGTCGAGCTTGCCCCATATATAGTTTGAGTGTTCGCGTGCTGCTTTAACGCCTGCTCTTGTTGCACAATGGACAGAAGCTGCCAGAAGCAGCGGGGGTTCACCAGATGCTGCAAAAAGAGCAATCAAGTTAGGGGATGCAACGGTTTGCTTGTAAACAGAGAGCGGATTCGGAATTTGAAGTTTTCGTGTAAAGAAATGAGCGAAGAATAATACCTTTAGAACGAGAGAGAACACGTTTTAAATGATGTCCACTGTTTAGAGACATGAACATTTAAATTCTGAGGTATGGTGTCAATAGTCGGGATCTTTGTATGTCAAGTGCTGGCCGAGACCATCAACCCTTCTTTGTTCGTAAGATATTCTTCGTGCATGAAAAATCCGATTCCTTGTACGAAAGCCCTTCAATCTACAGCAAAAGAAAACAACTGCCTTTATTTCAATAGCAGATCGCATGCATGATGCATCTCTCAATCATATAAGCAAATTCTAATTACAAAATCTAAATTCTACAACGAAGGGAAGAACCTGTCCCATATCAACAGCTGGATTCAAGCTCTGCCCGCAGTCATAAATAATATCTGGCTTCCCAAAATGGTAGTCTCTCCGGTCAGAATATCTATCTCCACCTGCAAAGAGCTTTATTGTTAGTTAGCCGTATAGGGTGCTGCAGAATATATTATCTGCAAAATACTCCACAATCAGAGTTTCCTGCATTCATATATATTGAAAATTGATAATCCTTGAAGCAGACTGAAGCAGGGAACCAGAAAAAGTGACAGAAACAACAAGTTTTACCTCACTGACAGCGGCGCCAAAGTTCAAATAACTCGTGGAACCGGTTCACAGTACATAATAAAATTTGCTGCCTAAATTTCTAGTTGCAATTGTGCCTGCAAAAGAAAGGGTGTAGGAGAGAACAGCAAAATCAGATATTTAACACATGATAAAGAAGTGGCTAATTGATTTAAATGAACAAAAAGGTTCCCAAACTACATACATTCCAATTAGTTCCCTTTAAGTGAATCACTTTAGTTATGAAAATTCTTCAAATTGTAGTAATTTAATATGGAACGGAAAAACTTGTATTTCACTGCATAAGAAGTACATGTATATATATACAGTTACTAGAAGTTCTATCAAAGGTAAGTAAATATCCTACACCTCTCCAATGATTTAGCAATCTTTATAATGTAGAATGCTTTTACAATATCCTATAATATTCTGTAACACTCCTCCCAAGCTAGAGTAAAGATATTGATTATGTCGGCTTGTTACACAGATAATTAACTTTCGGCCTCCACTCAGCCTTTGCGAACAAATCAGTTAGTTGCTCTCCTGTGTTACGTAGCTAGTGTAAGTTAAGTTTTCCTAAATCTTCTCACGAATAAAGTGATTGTAAACCTCAATATATTTGGTTCTTTCATGATACACAGGATTAGAGGTAATACAAAGAGCAGCTTGTCATCACACTAAAGTTTTGTTGGTGTCTGATTTTTCAATCCAATTTCTACTTAAAAGACGATGTATCCAAAAAATCTCACACATAGACTGTGACATAGCTCTGTACTCGGATTCAGCATTGGATCGAAATACAATACTTTGTTTCTTACTCCTCCACTATATTAGGTCTCCTCCAACAAAGACACAATAACTTGTAGTAGATCTTTTATCAATTTTGGATCCGGCCCAATCATCTGCAAACACTCAACTGCAGTATGTTAAGTGATTGCTATACAATATGCCAAGTCCAAGAACTCCTTTCAAGTAACAAAGAATTTGTTCCAAAGCTGCCTAATGTTTGACTGTAGGCACAAACATGAATTGGTTAACAACACTTACAACAAAGACAATATTCGAATGAGTCACGATGAGGTAGTTTAACTTCCCAACTAGCCTCCTCTATCTCTATGGATCATCAAAAGGATCACTATCATCCTTCATAAGATGCAGATTTAGAATCATTACTGCAGGAGGTTTGGCTGCCAGCACCGACTCTGCAAGTAAGTCAAGAATGTACTTTCTCCGAGACAGAAGAATCCCGTTCTTACTTTGATTTACTTCAACTCCTAAAAAGTATTTCAACTGGCCCAAGTCCTTCTTATGAAACTTAGTATGCAGGAAAGACTTGAGGGAAGATATCCTGCACAATCACTTCCTGTGGTGAAAATATCAACATACAACAAGAGGATAGTATCGGCTGCTGACTGTCAATAGAAGACTGATTGATCACATTAGCTCACTTTCAGCCCAAACTCTTTAACCACCTCATTGAACTTGCCAAACCAAGTCCAAAGACTCTATTTCAAGCCATATAAGAATTTCTTCAAATGATAGACTTTCCCATACTCCCTAAGCAGCAAGGGTGGTTTCTCTATATACACTTCTTTTTAAAGATCACCATGAAGGAAAGCATTCTTGATATCCAACTGATGTAAAGGCTAATTCTCAAAAGCACCTAGAGAAATGGCAAGCGGACAGAGAGTTTGGCAGCTAAGGAGAGTGTCTAGATGAATCACCCCATAAGTCTGAGCATAACCTTTAGCTATAAGTCTTACCTTAAGTCTCGTCACAAAATCATCTGGATTAACTTCAACCGTAAAGATCCACTTACATTCCACTGATTTCTTTGCTTTGGGTAGATCCACCAAATCCCACGTGTGGTTTTCCTCTAAGGCATGTACCTCCTCAAGCATTGCATCAAACTGTCCAGGATGACTCAAAGCCTTATTCCCTATTTTGGGTACAAATATGGAATCTATAAAAAGCAATCAAAGATGTAAAGTGGAGGACAAACGGTCACAGAAAACAAAAGTGCTTAATTGAATATGAGGATTTGCAAGCATGTGTACCTTTACGAAGAGCAATAGGAAGGTCAATGTTTTCTGAAGGATTAGATAAAGGAAGATCTGATGATAAAAAAACTGGTGCAAGGAATGTATCATTGGTATCTCTTCTCCTCGAGTAAACTTGAACAATTGATGGCGTCTTGCTAGCACAGATGGAGCAGGTGTTGAGCTACAATAGTCAATTGATGCTCAATAGAAAAACTAAAAGATGGAGGAACAACATCTGATTGTTCTGTCAAAGAGGCCGGTAACCTGATAGACTAATCATTCATCTTCCACCCCCACCCCACACCCCCCACCCACCCCCACCCACAGACTCGTAGAATGGAGATGCATAGAAGAATGGTGTTGTCTGTAGAAATACCACATCAATTGACACCATATATTTGCTAAGTTTAGTAGAATAATACTAATACCCCTTCTGAAGGCGAGAATATCCACAGGAAAACACTTAAATGCCTTGGGATCCAACCTAGTAACCGAGACCGATCGGAACATCTTGAATATAATATATGCTTCAAACACCTTAGGTTCAACAGGGAAAATAATACTTGTTTGAAAAAAAAAACTATAAGGCATATCACCATTAAGAATAGTAGATGGCATGTGATTAATTAGAAAACAAGTCGTATCGACCGCTTAGGCCTAAAACTGTTCAGTAACCTTCATCTGGAATAAGAGTGCTCAAGCTATCTCAAGTAGATGTCTATTCTATCTCCTAGCAACTCTATTTTGAGAGGTTGTATCAACACATGAAGATTGATGGAGAATATCATATTATTTCGTGTAGGACCAAAATAATTCTAACATGTATTCTTTTGGTATTATCACTCCTTAAAATACATTGCAGAAGCATTGAATTGAGCTTTGATTTTAGCACAAAAGGTACTAAAGTGAGTAAACACTTCAGAGGCAACTCTTCATAAAATAAATTCAAGTCATCCGAGAGAAATCATCTACAAAAGTGACAAAATACTTGTGCCCAGGTTTGAAAACGCAGGACATGGTTCCCAAACATCGGAAAGGAACTAATTCAAAAGTCGACTCAGCCCACTTATTAACCCTTGGACCTACTAAAGTTACAATAATATTTACAACCCATATATGATTCACATTCCAATAAAGAAATATTTGAAACTGATGACAGAGTTTCTTCAACAGAAGTAGACAAGGATGTCCAAATTGACAATATGCTTCATATGGAGACATGACACTAGAGCAGGCATGTCGAGACTCCCAGCTCATCAAGAATGTAGAGATCATCAGATACATGTCATTTACCAATAACTTGATTCATTGTAAGATCACAAATAAAATAATGATCGGGAAAGAGCGAGATATAACAGTTCGCTCTCTAGTAACTTTATAGTGAAATCAAATTAATGGCCAACCTTGGTAGACTTAATATAGATGGCAGGGTAATAGATGAGGTTGGTTTACTTGGTCCCCAAATCAGCAATGTATAAAGTTGATCCATCAACAACAGTAACTGAAGAGGGTGCTTTGTGTGATTGAAAGCTAGAAAAATATTAGGATTACCTGTCACGTGATTTGTGGCACCTAAATCAGTCACCCATTTATTTGAAGATGTGATAGGAGCATGTTTTATCTGATTCAGTAAAGGCATTAACTGAAGTGGATTCCTTCAATGATTTTGGTATTGAAAATTTATACAGCTCCTCAAACGAAACCAAAACCGTTTTACCAGATAATGGATTAGAAGCAGTCAGTTTCCCAACTAATATACTAACAGTACCAAAATAAATTGATTAGAGAATCCTCCGAAGCTAAAAATTACCCAAACCAGTTCTCTTCTAGACACAAATAAAACTCAATCTAGTAAAGCCATTTAAACAGATCAGGGAACTATCACAAAATCAACCAAAAATGCCACGCCAATCTTAAGGCTTGAAGCCTGGACCGAATTTGTTCTCTCTCTTTTTCAATCAAGAACTTTCACCACCAGAAAGAGAATAGCGAACTTCACAAAATAGAAGCCCTAACCAACAAATGTCCAGCCAGCAATAAGAAATACAAGATGAAAACCAGAGAATTAATCATGTTACTTCACTCGAACAGTTTCAATCAAAACAGAGGACAAATCTTCTCAAATAAAATAGAGGACTCGAACAGGTTCTTCTCAAACAAACAGAGGACTAATCTGATCCCTCAACTAAAGTTCCACTCACCCAAATAAAAATAGTAGTCTAAAATAAAATAGTAGAACCTCCGAATGAAATAACTACTTACAGATCCGTCAGAGAGAAATGATCCAGGCACCTAGAAGTATAAGGCAGGGTGATGTCGAAAAGGAGAAGAGGTTGGGCGAAATCCAAGTCCGGTGTTGAGGCAGTAAGCCTAATTCTGAAGCCAAAGATCTGGCTCGATGCCATGTAAATTTAATCTACGGAATGGAACATATTTACCACTATGTAAGAAGTACATATATAAATACAATTACTAGAGATTCTACCAAAGTTAAGTAAATATCCTACACACCTCTCTTATGATATAGCAATTACATAAGGCAAGAGAATTTTTCTACCACAATATCCTATAATATTCTATAACAAATTTCCAACACTAAAAGTTTCATAGTGACTGGTGGAACAGTTCAACTAAACCTATCACTGTTCAGTATTTTATCTTTGTGACTAATTTAAATTTAGCATCTTCGGTATCATGTTCTGTTGAAACAAGGTATCGGATGACAAGGCATTGCCTGCAAAAGAATATCTCAAAGAAAAATTTAAAGCGGAAGTGACTGGCCATAACAATGTGACATGCAGAGTTGAAATGTCGAGAAACATGTGGTCATATAGTGGGAAAACAAACCTGGCGAATCGGTGGCAATCAACAGAGCCATTTGTTCCTCCAGCTGTTTCTTCCAGAGGGTCAGTCTTTCAACCAAGTCATTACAGCAAAGTCTAACAGCTTCACAGCTTGATTCCGATGTAGTGCTTCCAGCTGTAAGCCCGCCTTGCACTATGCTTAAGGTGTCTGCTTGTATGACTCGTACTTTCTCCACAAGGTCTTCAGCCCAACTTCTTTCAATTAAAACCAAACATAGGCAGTCATCTGTCTAACCTTTGTCCATAGCCCTTGGCCAGATTTCATTCCTCCAACCTCTACAACAATAGAACCGTCTTGCAGAATACTGACTTTCCCTGGGGTGAAATTTCGGTTGCTCAGTCCTAAACACAATTGGCACTCGAGAAATACCCCTTTTCTTCCATGTGTTTTTCTGGTTGAACTGTTCTATTGTCTTTCTTCGTTGGAAAAAGCTCGAGGACACAGCCAACTTATCCATGATACTAGGCAATGTGTATTCTCCTACTTTTGCTACTATGTTATCATAGAATAAGTTAACGCTTTCAAATGTATGAACATTCTCATTTCCTGACAAGTCCCACCTCCATCGAGAGTAAACCCGCTACGTGCTCGATTATAGCTTCCCGCGATATAAGATCCTTGCACCTCCCAGGGCCCCGCATAGCTGATTTGCTGGTAAGGTGCGTCTTGCATAGTTTTACATCGAAAGAAAGGCACTATCATATTTTTAAGTGCGGTAATCATAATTGATGGTAACAAGGGGCTTATATCTTCCGTGATCCCAGCATTTATCAATATATCAAGATGTAATGCTGTGATCTTTCCGCTAGACTTGAATCCTACACTGTATGTTACTTTCATCGGGTGTCGTCCTCCTGTTATTATCATGTCACTGTTCCGGTTGACGTATATCCTGACAGGTCGTCTTAACTTGTATGCTGCTAGTGCACATGCTGTGGAAACCTGAAACCATACATAAACTTTAACATCAAGTCAGAGAATTGTGTATTGTTACTATTTTTCAAATACTCACAGGCATTGCTCTGATTGCCTTGCCCCCAAGCCACCTCAACCCTTCTTGTAATTACGGATATTGTGTTGAAACCCAGACAACTGGCAATCACAATTCGTGTCCTCAGGGCACTGGGTTGAGTATAAACAACCATGCAGTTGTCTTCATCTGGAATTGCGAGGGCAGTCTGTGTCTCCATATAAAAATAGTACTCGGAACCAGAAATCTTATCTGGAAATGATTATTAAAAGAGCCAATCAGTAATAAATGTGAAGCTAGATCACTGTTTAGGAATCAAAGCGAAGGAAACCGTGGAAACAAATGCTATGTTACCGAACTATGCAACGCCACCAGGTGCATGCCGCATCCTCAAAAAAGTAGTGCATTTTGGGCATCCGACACAGCAGGTGCGACAACATTTTTGGAGAGCCGGAGCGATTTAATACAAATGTGAAGAGTAGAGAAATCAAAAGTACCTCACCAGCAAGAATTTTGTGATCAGCTTCAGCCATTCCTTTTGAGAAATCACCAACCTGTTTTGGATATAGATATGGCGGGATTTGGAAAAAGCTAGATTTCTCAACAGCTTCTTCAACAGTTAAAATGGGAAAATCTATATTTGTAGTGTCGTATTCAACAACGGCCTTTCTTGCAGCAACGTCAGCCAACCTCTGACTGTCAGCAACCTATGTCAATTTGACAACCATATTGAACAAAACAAAGAAAATGTTCAAAATTCCTCTGGATTAAAGTGTATGAGAAGTTGGTGTTTCATAAAACCAATGTCAGGGGAACGAACTTGAAGTGCTTACCACAACTGCAATTTTGTCGCCAGCGCATCAAAGGCGAGATCATCCATAAATAAGGGCTCGGTACCAAAACTTATATACTCCTACATTTGCCCCTCCACTTGGGATATCTTTAAAAGTAATAATGGAGGTGACACCATCTGTTAATTGACCAGGCTCGAGCTGAATTCCCTTTACACCTGCTAATGGCTTCGTACTGTAGATAAATGCTCCATGCAGACAGTTAGGTGGTGACGGAATGTCATCTACACAACAGCTTCACCTGTAACATATTATATTGACTAGTTTTATCCAAGCTGAGACACACTAATGATCTCATATCTCCTGGACAGATTTTTCCTCCTGTACTTGTTTCTTTAAATATCAGTTATCAATTTCACTGAATATAGATTCTGAATCATAAAATGGAATAATTTTTCAATCATAAAAGGACTTGGGAAGGACAAGTTTCATGAAAAAATGCATTTCTACCATGCACAAGCATCTCTTCTCCTCAGCAATTTCTCAAGTAACTTCTTTTTTTGCATTAACAGAAAATACAGAAAGCATAAGTAGATGTTAGAGAATGAAAATATTAAAAGGCGAGAACAAACCAGCAGCTTGCATGGCAACTCAACGCCTTCATTGGTTCACCTACTGGGTAGTACTTGGTGTGATTCCACAACCTGTAGCAGAAGACAGTAGTGTTTGTTCTCTCCCTGACTAATGAAACCATCATTACTACTTTTGGGAAGTTCCTCAACAATGTTGCTAATTCCATTGAGTAAACTACCAGAGTAGTAGATCTGAACATCAGTTAGCGTCAAAAGCTCCGAAAACATAACTGACAACCAAGCGATCTGTTGCTAAGAGTGTATTTATCTACACATTTGCTAGTTATAATTCATCCTTCATATAAAACATGTACATTTAATATCTTCCCCGTAAGATATTCCTCTACGATACACAGCCCTTGTTGCATGTTTTTGTTCCATAAGCACCAAACGCCAACTGAATGCTCGTTTATCAGGGCGCCATTCTGGCGAAGAGAAACATCAGCCTGGAAAGCAGCATTCACATATGCCAATGCATTCCCATGAGTGCATTCCCATGAGGTCGTGGAGCAGCTCGATAGGTTTCAAACAAAAATTTAGAATGAGTTTGGAGAGAACTTCGATCTTTCTTAAATGGGATGCAAACATTTAGAAGCACAGTCCTTGAGTCTAGCGGTGGTCTCGATAATAACTCCTCCCATGTGAGCTTTTCAAGTCCATGACTGGTCATCAAGCTAACAGTAGCACAAAGTCCAAGAAATAATGTTGCAATATCGGAAGGAAAACCATTCTTCTGTGCCATCACCAAATTCCCTCCCACACTGGCAGAGTTTCTAACAAATGGCGAAGCAATCTTCTCCATGTGGTTAGCCAGCTTTTCGGACACCAAAGCCTCGTATGAACCCAAATTGACTTTGTTTTCCTTTTTCAAGAATGAAATAAGTTTAGAGATAGTCATAGTTGCTCCAACTTCAATGCCTGTATGATCTCTTCTGATGATTGAGAGCTCAGGAATGTACCTGAGATCAATGTAATAATCATATAGCTGAGTTTCCTTGTAATAACCGGTGCCGGTATTACCAACAACAAATTTAAAGCTTGCAGCATTTTCCGTCACATTGGAGTTCAACAAGCTTCGGAGCTCCTCAATGGAAACAGGACTGTACCAAGAGTACCTTGAGGAGTCCAAATTCGTGGCAGATTCGCTTTTCAAGAACTCGGGATATGTACTAAAATTCTTGGTTGGATCATAGAGAGGTAATTTGCTTACTTTCATTTCCTTGGAATCTCCTTTTTTCCAGAAAGAATTGAACCCCAAATCCTCTATATCAATATCAGCAGCAAAACTCTTGCAGGCATCAGCAATGGGCCGGTATCCGGTGCACCGACAAAGGTTCCCTGCGATGGCCTTTTCAGCTTCAGATGAAGTCAGCTTAGAGAATCCCGGAGGAGGATCGGGCTTGTTTCCTTTATCGGCATTGACGAGAGCTGAGAAAAATGACATACACATGCCTGGAGTGCAAAAGCCGCATTGAGAAGCATGGAAACCGGCGAATCTTTCATGAATAGAGTGGAAACCATCTCTGGTGTTCCCAATGCCTTCACTTGTAGTAATTGAACAACCATTTAAACTGCAAAGAAGTGTAAGGCACGAACTCACGCTGAAATCCTCAACCTTTTTAAGCTTCAGATCATACTTCGATACCAGAACAACACAAGCCCCACAACCACCTGTAACCATAAAAATAAGTTAAGTTCTTTACACCAACAACTATGCATCAGCCACAATCAACTTAAGAGATCGGTTATATGAATCCTCGCTTCTTGTCTTAAGCTCACTTCACATCATCATCATATTAAATATAATTAAAGTGGAAAAAAATAAAGTTAAAGTATTTCTGAACCCAAAATTCAGAATATGTAACACAAATACTTCATCATATTAAAGATGGAAGATGAAGAGATGATATGAAGCAAAAAGGATTTTCATCTAGTCTAAATCAGCAATCAAGGAATTAAACATCTCATTTAACATGCAATCTATGTTGAGAAACTAGATAAGTTAGCCATTTTATTTCATCGTATCAGAAAAGTAATACTATATTGTGAAACTACGGAAGTTAGCCGAGTATGTAAATTTACATATGCTGAAACCTTAAAGTGCTTTTTTGTTATTTTGATTAATCGAAAAGAAAGGACATAGCGTTTAGAAAACTGATTGAACAACTTTTTATTAACCAGAAGAAGAAAAAAAGGAAAGGAATTTCATGTAAATGAAAGATTTCACTGCCCGAAAAACTTAAAGCCTCCTGAATCCAATGGCCTGATTAATCCATTATAGCTCTCTGTACGGAAGAGGACTCCATTCCCAACAGTTGGCCCGAGACCTCTATTAAAGGTGAAAGCAATTTTACCGTCCTACCACACCCTTCGGTGGTCACAAAATACTAAGAGTAAAGAATTTAACTGAGCACAGAAGCCACAAAAAACTCAAGGAATTCCTAATAAGTAGTCATAAACATTCTGCAGGATGACTGGTGAATTAGAAAAGTACAGTTGACATTGCCAAATTTCCAAGAAAAGCACAGAAACAAAGCAAGGATTGCCACAACAACACCAATTTAAGTAAATCCACAGCTTTTTAACATTCTTTATGTATTAGCACCACACGAACATATAGTACACACTAGGTTGGTTGAGATCCATAAGGTCTCAAGTTCACATCCCAGAGGAGGCGAAAACACTAGGTGATTTCTTCCATCTGTCTAAGCTCTATTGACATAGTTACCCGAAAGCTGTGCTGGTTTGGTGGGAGATAGCACGTAAAGGTGGAATCAGTCAAGATATGCACAAGCGGGGTTCCAAACACCACAGTTATAACACAAAACAAACTTTTAGCATACACTAGGTCGGTTGAGAACCATGAGATCTCGAGTTCAAAACTCAATTCTCAGCAGCGGCAAAAGCACGAGGCGATTTATCTCATGAGTCCAAGCCCTGACTGACAGAGTTACTCGGTGCCTGTGTTGATGTATTGGTGAGAAATAAGAGATACTCATGGAATTAGCTGAGGTGGGCACAAGCTGACCTGATTACTGTGATTAAAAAAATAAAACATAGAGTATACATGTAACAGAGTGGTCAAATAAAAAAAAAAAGGAGAATTACCTTCACCACAGCCAAGCTTAGGACTCTTGAAACAAGTCTCAGAGCGCAAGAAGTGAAGCAAAGTTGTAGAAGGATCAATACATGGCAACTCAAACCTCTCTCCGTTTACTGCAAAAACCAAACTCCCCTTTTTCTGTCTTTCCTCCATTGATATAATAGCCCCTTAAAATCAATATTCTTTGGTTAGTTGAAACACTGCAGCAGTTAACTTCGACACATACCCTTAATAAAAAATCTAGTTTTTTCAGCTTCTTTCTTGTTCCTAAGCTGAAAAATTATCAGAACTGAAACAAAAAGCAAGAATCTTGAAATGTATGGATTGGGTGTCCAAATACTTACTTTCTAACACAAATTCTTCTTAAATCAAGATTCTTTGGCTAGCTGAAACACTGACACGTACCCTTAATAAAAAATCTAGTCTTTTTCAACGTTTTCTAGTTCCTAAGCTGAAAAATTACAGAAAGAAGAAACAAGAATCTTGAATTGGGTGTCCAAAAACTCGACTTTTTAACACAAAAGCTTCTTAAATAAATTTTTTGTCTATCTGAAACAGTGAAGCAGTTAACTTGACACAGACCGTTAATCAAAAATGTTATCGTTTTCAACGTTTTTGTAGTTCCTAAGTCGAAAAATCATCAGAACTGAAAGAAGAAGCAAGAATCTTGAAATGTATGAATTGGGTGTCCAAATACTTACTTTCTAATGCAACAACAACAGCCCAATATAATCCCACCAAGTGGGGGTACGGGAAGGGGAAGGTAGAATGTACGCAAAACTTACCACTAACTCATTGGCAGAGAGGTTGTTTACGGTATACCCTCGGCTTTAAAAAATAGAGACTCAATAACAAATGCTTTCTAACACAAATGCTTCTTAAATCAAGATTCTTTGGTTAGCTGAAACACTGAAGCAGTTAACTTGACACATACCCATTATCAAAAATCTTGTCTTTTTAAACTTTCTGAACTGAAAAGTATCATAACTGAAAGAAAAACCAAGAATCTCGAATTGTATAAATTGGGTATCCAAAAACATGAAATTTCAACACAAAAGCTTCTTAAATCAAGATTATTGGCTAGCTGAAACACTGAAATAGTTAACTTGACATAGACCCTTTATCCAAAATGTTGTCTTTTTCAACTTTTTTTCTACTTTCTCAGCTGAAAAAACAAAAACATAACAGAAAGAAAAAGCAAGAATCTTTGAATCGAATTGGGGTGTCCAAATACTTACTTTTTAACACAAGCAGCTTTATGTCACATATATGCACAATACGGTCAGCAAACAAAATAATATAATATTAATCCAAACATGTTCTTGCATATCATATCATGATTGGTAGTATGGCTTATGAGATCTGATGGTGTCCACTACTTACTTTTTTTTCCCTTTTTTGCTCTCTTTTTGTATTTTCGAGAATATATATATTGATGACGTAGTAGCCTTAATCAGCTGCCACGTAAGGATTCTGTTTTGAGGATAGAACTTGTAGCTTTTTCTCAAACATTATATTTTTGTTAAAATGCCTTGTTGGTTGTAAATTTGTAGTTGAAATAGATTGTTATCTTCATTTGGTAACTATCACATATCCAATTAATAATAGCTAGTTTTTGAGCACGTGCCTAAATTTAGGGGAGTTCATGGATAGATTTGGTTTGGTTATTATTTAAAATTAAAATTAAATTAAACTAATTGGTTTTAAAATTATTAAAATCAAACTAAACCAATTAAAATATATATTTATCATTTGGTTGTTACTAGTTTCAGTTTAATTTGCTTCAGTTATTTGATTTTTCATCATACACAAAAATAAAAGAAACGAATAATAAAACTACACGAGTAATAAAGAAACTATATTACTAGAATGCATAGATGAAAGAATAACCATAATTTGGTATATATATAGACCAAATGTTTCTTGTACAGTGCATGAAGAACCAACAAAACAACACCAATATTAGGCATAACACAGTACTTCTTGGGGTTGATTGTTTTAACCATTTCATCACAGAAGACCACAACCCAAAATTTTATAAATCTAACACAACTTTAAAGTATTAAATTAAGTAAATACTTTTTCAAAACAGTAACCTTGAATGCAAAGTATATTGATTGGTTTTGTTACTTAATTGCAAAGAGCATGAAGGCCTCATTT
>JACEIK010000093.1:544526-558047 GCA_018107945.1 Datura stramonium | reverse complement strand
CCTATGGATAAAATGCTCCAGCTTTCCATTCTCATATAAGGTCGGAAAGTGAATTGGCAATAGATCGGTACAGAATGACTTATCATGCTATAAACAATCATGACCTCGCAAATAACGAGTTATATCCCTATATGAAGCTCGAAACTCATAGATAATTATCGAAGTGAACCGTATCTCTTTTGTAACGACGAGCTATATCCCCATATGAAGCTTGGAACCTAAAGACAATCATTGAGTGAACTATATCTTTTTGGTACTCATTGATCTAAATTGCGCCCTTACTACTGGCATGGGGCTCGATTTTCGAACCATGCATAAGACGTGCTTTTGCCCCATATAGCTCTAATAAGTAACGGAGATTGTAACGAGTCCATCATACAAAAATAGAAAGGGGACGTAACCAGACAAAAGATTGAATAGTTAATGATTAAAAAAAAATATTTATGCTATTACCTTTTCGCAAGTTTCATATCTCAATTATCACTCCCTTTGTATTAAAATACACCATCAAGGTGTGTTTTAATAGAGAGTGATAGTTTAGGTAGGTAAAGAGAACAATGAATCCCTTTGTATTAAAATACACCATCGAGGTGTGTTTTAATATGAAGGGAGTAATAGTTTAGGTAGGCAAAGAGAACAACGAAGGTGTGTTTTAATAGAAAGGGAGTGATAGTTTAGGTAGGTAAAGAGAACAATGGATTCCTTTGTATTAAAATACACAATCGAGGTGTGTTTTAATACAAAGGGAGTGATAGTTTAGGTAGGTAAAGAGAACAATGGATTCCTTCGTATTAAAATGCACCATCGAGGTGTGTTTTAATACAAAGGGAATTATAGCTTAGGTACGTAAAGAGAACAATAGATAGTTGACATATGAAACTCGCGAAAAAAGTGATAGTTTAAGTGTGTTTTTAACCATTAAGAAATGCCGCTACCGATCAAGTGCGGGGCCCACCACTGAAGCTCTATATGGTGGTCCTCAACTCATACAATATAAAGCAACCACTACAAAAACAGGACTAAAAGTGGGAAGATTAGTACAACATTTTTACTGTTATAGATAATAGTTTATAGTATAAAGTCTTTATACACATAAATAACAAAAGTGAAATTTGTTCATATTTCTATGAATACAACACAATAATGCAAATATTACTATGAAGTAAAAATAATGTAGTAATAGCTTCATCTGTGATATCAAAATCCAAGCCATTTGCAATTGACATCAAAGCTCAGACGTTCGAATTATGGGGTGTTAGAGCACGTTTTCTTAAAATCCGGGCAACGGACACTCTCTGAATCGGATGGTTTGTTGATCAAAGTTTCTAAGTATTTCTCCACATAGTCCAGGCCACAAGTTGTCTTCACAACAGGCATTATGGCAGGGACTTCCAGATAGAATTCTGAAACGGATTCATCGAGCTTGCCCCAACTTTTCAGCTGTTTTCGGGCTTCTCTAATGGCTGCTCTTATAGAAGAATGGACTGTAGCTGCAAGAAGCAATGGTGGTTCACCAGAAGCTGCAAAAATAGTAATCATGTGAGGTTCATCAATCCTTATAAATTGAAATTGTTTATTCAAGTAGTTCAAATTAAAAGCTATGTTATCAAGAAATGCATTTGACTGGAATGTACTTACAACCTATGTTGCTCGGACTCATCAAAAATTGGAGAGAGAGATGTTTGAAAGTAATTTGCCTTATGTTATGGCCGCCCCACAACTTAACGGAATTAAGCTGCTGGTATTGTAATATGAGCTGTTCAAATTGGTTGAATCTTTCTAGATGGTGGTTTCTGTTAGAATTAATGTTTCAATTAATTTTGAAACAATTTGTGAATTTAAATATTCATTCTTCATTTAGTGTTTTTACGTTTTAGGTTCTTGGAAGATACATTTTATTTGTAAAATTCATGAACCTATTTAATAACTATTACTTAATGTGTGAAGTTGTGACACTTGGGCGTAACTCAACCTCAAAAGTTAGCTCATGAGGGGAAGATTGTCCAAATTTATATAAGCAGACCCCAATCGATGTGGGACTCTAACCCACTCTAACACCTCCTTCACGCCCAGGTCCAACTGAAGCATGGACCGAGAGCCCAAACAGGGATTGGCCTGGCTCAATACTCTTCTCTTTCAAGAACTTTTACCCTATAATAGTGTTTCTTTTATTTGAAAAGGCAAGCACTTCAAAAACACTTCCCCTTTGAAAATATTTAACATTGATCAAAAGGTGAAATCACCGATTCAAGAACAGAAGAGCAAAGTTCTTGAATCCTACTTGTTGTGTGGCTTATTTGAATCCTGAAGATAGAATTGTTATTTATTCTTCCGTTTCCTCATGGGAGAGACTCCAACTATCTTCAAGAAACGTCTTGATGTGCCTCTTCAAGTAGGAACAACATAGCTAAGAAAAGGGAACAGACATGATTCTTGAAGTTGATTAAGTTTCTAAAAGTCCACAAAATTGTGTTCTTTCTTTTTGAGGGGCTTAAGTCAATTCTAATGAAAGATCTCCTCTAACTCTAATCAGCAGCATTCACATACTCTTTCACCTAATATATATTGAGAAATTATACATTGGCTGTTGCAATGTTGATTAGAATCAAAATCCACACATTAATTAGTTAAAAACATTCTCAAAAAGAAATGTTGTCTGCTCAACTAAATGGAGAACTGAGTTAAACAAGTTCCTCATAAGTCATTGAAAATAAGTATAACAAGCAAAGAAGATGAAATGAAGAAAGAATAGTACCTTTAGACGATAGAATACGTTTTTTGTGATGTCCACTGTTTAGCACACGAACGTTTAAACGTTTAGGTATGGTGTCAATCGTTGGGATATGGTATGTCCAAGTGCTATTTGTAACCATCAATCCGTCTTCGTTTGTAAGATATTCTTCAAGCATAAAATATCCAATTCCTTGTACAAATGCCCCTTCAATCTGCAATAAAAGTTAGAGCATTTTAGAATTCAAGTCCAAGCACAACAGCAAAATCGGGTAAATTCTAATATATATAAACAATCATTTAGAAGATGAACCTGTCCCAAGTCAGTAGCCGGATTCAAGCTCTGACCACAGTCATATATAATATCTGACTGCATAATTCTTTGTTGTCCTGTCAAAATATCTATCTCAACCTGCAATTAATCAGCATCTTTACTGTTAGTTTCCCAAAAGAAAGCGCTAAAGTTGATAATTTAATAGGCGTTTGGACATGAATCGAGTGATATTTGAAGGAAAAAAAAAGTATCTCCAGCAGGTGAATGTCCTACCATGCTTTGCACTCAATGAATTGATGTTGCTCAGACTCTTCAAAGATGCCACCAGAGTGCGTGTCTGATCCTCCAAAAGTAGATCATAGTGCATTGTTGGAGGATATGACACGGGTGTGACAACATCTTTGGAGAGTCCGAGCAACATAGGTGCTTCAATGCCAATACATTCACCAGAAGAATAAGTGGATAAAAGAACTTTACCTCGCTGACAGCAGCACCGTAGTTCAAATATTGCCCAGAACTTGAATCCGGAACAAAATAAGCATGTGATTGTAGATTAATTGGTTGAGCTTCTGCCTGCAGATAGATAGGCCAGCAGAGTAATGGAGTTTTAAGAATCTTGAACCTTTAAAGTATTCAACATATGGAAAAACAAAGTCTGTTGTGCATTTAACTTTAATCAATTCATTAGAAGTGTTTAAAAAGTACCATAGGACAGCAGTTGAGCTGGTCTTAAATCATCTTTGGAGACTAGAAATTTAAATTAGAGAGAGATAAGAAAAACCTCGCGAATCAATGTAGTCCAGTTGACAGAACCATTCTGTTCTTGAAGTTTTTCCTTCAAGGGGGTCAGTCTTTCAACCAGGATATTACAGCAAAGTCGAGCCGCTTCACAGCTTGATTCAGACTTAGTACTTTCAGCAGTATATCCAGTTTGCACTAAGCTTAAGGTGTCTATTTGTATGATTCGTACCTTCTCCACGAGCTCTTCACTCCAACTTCTCTCGATTAAACTAAGAGCATAGGCAATCACCTGTTTAACCTTTGTCCACAGCCCCTGTCCAATTTCAACCCCTCCAACTTCACAAACTATTGATCCGTCCTGCAGAATGCTTACTTTTGCTGGTGTTGCGTGTTGCCTAACTTCATGCACGATTGGCAATCGAGAAATACCCCTTTTCTTCCAAGTGTTTTTCTGGTTAAATTGATCTACCATATTTTTCCTATCGACGAATCTTGAGGATGTAGCAATCTGATCCATGATACTAGGCAAGGTATATTCTCCTGATTCACCTGCACTTTCCTCATAGAATAGTTTAAGGCTTTCATAAGTATGAACATTTTGGCTAATGACAGAGTCCACCTCCATTTCCAGTACACTCGCTACGTGTTCTATTATAGCATCCGCGATATAAGATCCTTGGACATCCCCAAGTGCCCGCATAGATGATTTGCTGGTAAGGTTCGTCTTGCAATTCTTTATATCGAAAGAAAAGGCACCCCAATTGTATTTCTTGAGTGCTGCAATTACATGAGATGCTATGACAGGGGTTATATCATTCGATATCCCTCCATTTATTAAGATATCAGCATGTAAGGCTGTGATCTTCCCATTTGACTTGAATCCAACACTGTATGTTACTTTCAAAGGGTGTCTTCCTCCTGTTATTACCATGTCAGTATTTCTGTTGACGTATATCCTGACAGGGCGTCTTAACTTGTATGCTGCAAGTGCACAGGCTGTGGAAACCTGAAGTTTTACACAAAATCTCAGAACAGAATCAATGGTTTTGAGAAATAGCAATCGAACAATCTTTAACAGAACTACTTATGTTAATAGGTACTCACTGGCATATTTCTTATCGCCTTTCCACCGAAGCCACCTCCAGCCCTTCTTGTTATTACACGGATGTTATGCTCGGGAACACCAAGACAACGAGCAATCACACTATTTGTATACTCAGGGAACTGAGTTGAAGCATAAACAACCATGGACTTGTCCTCATCCGGAACTGCTAAGGTAGTCTGTGGCTCCATATAGAAGTAGTACTCTGATGGAAGTCTCAACTGGAAATGATTGATACTAATCAATTATACATTTGA
The DNA here is from genome assembly GCA_018107945.1 of Datura stramonium. NCBI lineage: Eukaryota > Viridiplantae > Streptophyta > Magnoliopsida > Solanales > Solanaceae > Datura > Datura stramonium. Next base: position 552,943 of record JACEIK010000093.1, on the reverse strand, counting down.
ACTATTACCAAACATTTATGATTAAACGTGTTATATCCAAACAGAAAGAATTCATATGCAGAAGCAACTAATCAAAGTACCTCAGCAGAAAGAATCTTGTGATCAGCTTCAGCCATTCCTTTTGAGAAATCACCAACTGGATCTGTGTTCAGAAACACGGGATCTTGAAGAAAACTTGATCTCTCAACAGCCTCCTCAACAGTTAAAATTGGAGAACCTGTATCGTCTGTGTCATATTCAACAACAGCTGTTCTTGCAGCCACATCAGCAGACCTCTGGCTTTTAGCAATCTGTCATTCCACAACAATTGAACATGGTTAATGAACTAGTTCAAAGTTTTTCTGCACCGAGCATATGAATAATTAATGCTGCATAAAAATGTTCCTGCAGATAGAACCTTGAAATGATAGCTTACCACAACAGCAATTCGATCTCCAGCATATTCACAACGATCTTCTGCAAATAGAGGTTCAGTGCCAAACTGGCTCAAAGCTCCTACATTTTCCCCTCCACTCGGGATATCTTTAAATGTAATAACCGCAACAATTCCATCAGCTAACGAATTAGACTCCAGCTGGAGACTAATGCTCTTTACCCTTGCTAACGGTTTTGTACTATAGATAAATGCTCCATGTAGACAGTTTGGTGGTGATGGAATGTCATCTACATAAACAGCTTCACCTGAAAAGAACAGTGTTAGGCAACAAAATCAAAGTTATGTCAGGAGAAAAAAACCATCTAATACGCAGAACCTATATCAATCATCGACTATACATCAATTCCAAACTAGTTGGGATTGGATATATGAATCCTCTATATTCATTGCTACTCTCTTTAGAGTAATTTCATTCCAATACTAGATAATTTGTCCTTCAAAGCACATTAAGGTTTCTGTGATCTCTAGATTTCACATTTATCTCTGCACTGACCTAAAAGTCTCTAATCAGACTAAAAAGACTCGTAGTAACCCGGGATCTGAGTAGGTGTAACAACAACAACTAAATCTCTCAAAATATAGAGAATATGGAAGTGTTCAACCATTTCTAATGCATGCTTGAGCTAAATTAACTTGGAATGTAAGAATCATTATCGCTGGTGATCGGTCATGGTATCCATAGCCTTGCTTCTTTTTCAGAAGAATCCTGATTTCGTTTTGCTTTTCCCAATTGTCAAGCCTGATCCACTTGACTCTTTTCTTGCCCCTGTCCCTGCCCCTTCCCCTGCCCCTATATCTAACCATTGCTCTCCCCGATCACATATTGACACGTTCATGATGCATCATAATCAAAAGGTCATAAAGTAAGGAAGACCTATGCATTAGTATTCTATCATGATTACATAGTAGCTCGATATTATTGTCGACTTGAAGGTACCCTAGCCCTTTGTCATAACTACATCTCCAACCACAAACATTCTCCAAGCCAGGAAAGTAGGAAGAGAGAATAATACATAATTTGGATTTATACATACAAGATGATATACATATAGAGAGAGACGCACACACACAGAGAGCGAGAGAGAGAACAAACCAGAAGCTTGCATGGCAGCTCCATACTTTTTCATCGGTTCACCGACTGGATAGTACTCAGTACTTGATTCCACAACCTGCTCAGCAGATGATAGTATTGTCTGTGTATTTCCTTGACTAGTATCACCATCATCATTATTACTTCCGGAACCATCTTCTAGAAAATTTTCACTAATTCCATCGAACAAACCACTGGAAATCGCGGAATCAACATCCATCAAAGGATGCAGAAACTTGAATAGAAAACTGACAGCCAAGCTTGACCTGTACTCGGGGTATGAAGTCCCCGGTTGAGGGACTACATCTAACCTGACTAATTTCACTGCTTCATACAGAATCTTGACATTCAATATCTTCCCGGTTAGATATTTCTCAACTGTTTTGGCCCTTATTGCATGTTCTGTGCCAAAAGCACCGAATGCCAACTTGATAGAATGTATCACAACCCCATTCCTGTGAGAAGAAACATCAGCTAAGAAAGCAGCATTTACATATGCCAATGCACTTCCGAGAGGTCTTGGAGCAGCTCGATACGTTTCAAATTGAAACTTCAAGTTCGGAAGAAAATTTCCTTCCTTTTGGAATGGGATCCAAACACTTAGAAGCACACATCTTGAGTCTATTGCTGGCCTTTCTAAGAGCTCCTCCCATTTAAGCTTTTCTTGTCCGCGAACAGTCAATATACTAACCATAGCATCCACTCCAAGAAACAATGTAGACATATCAGAAGGAAAACCAAACTTCTGTGCCATTGCTAAATTTCCCCCCACACTAGCAGTGTTTCTGACGAACGGATTAGCAATCTTCTCCATATGCTGAGCCAACTTCTGGGACACCATATTTCCGTATGAACTCATATTGACTTCTTTTCCCTCATTCAGGAATGAAATAACTCTAGATATTGTCACAGTTGCTCCGATTTCAATTCCTTTGCTATCCCTATTGAGGATCGAGAGCTCAGGGATACGCCTCAGATCAATGTACTGGTCATATCGCTGTGTTTCCTTATAATAACCAGTGCCAGTATTACCAACAACTAGTTTAACTCTCCTGGCATTTTCGTCAGCCACACTGGAATTCAACAAGCTTTGTAGCTCCCCTATAGAAACAGGACTAAACCAAGAGTACCTCGTGGAGTCCAAACGCGTGACAGATTCACTTTTCAAGAATTCGGGATATGTAACAAGATTCTTACTTGGATCATAGGGAGGCAATTTGCTCACTTTGGTTTCCCTGGAATCTCCGTTTTGCCAAAATGTATTGAGTCCCAAATCCTCTATATCAACATCAGAAGCGAAACTCTTGCAGGCATCAGCGATGGGCCGGTATCCAGTGCAACGACAAAGGTTCCCAGAAATGGATTTTTCAGCTTCAAATGAAGTAAGATTAGAGGATCCTTGTGGGGAATCTTGATAGTTCTGTTTATCAGCATTGACGAGGGCCGAGAAGAAGGACATACACATTCCAGGAGTGCAAAATCCACATTGAGATGCATGGAAACCAGCAAATCTTTGATGAATTGGGTGATAGCCATCTCTGGTGTTGCCAAGGCCATCACTTGTAGTAATTGCACAACCATTTAAACTGCAAAGAAGTGTAAGGCATGAACTCACACTAAAATCTTCAACTCTGTTTAGGTTGGGGTCATACTTTGAGACTAAAACAACACAAGCTCCACAACCACCTGCAAATCATCAAAAATTACAACCTAATTGATGAGCCTTATCCTGATCAAAATCTCAATTTCCGACAAGAACAACTACACCTCGATTCCAAGCAAGTTGAGGTAGGCTATATGAATCATCACAGACTATATCGTGCAATTTAAGCAATATATAACTTCAATATTTTGAGAAATGACTGTATTTATTAATAAGGATAAATTAGGAACTAAGTGTAGTTTGGTTCTAAATAAGTTATCTCGGGATAACTAATCTCGGGTTTAGTTATTTCGAAATTATCCCACTTCCAATGAAAAATAAGGAATAAATATGGGTTTATCTCATGTTTATTTGACATAAAATCTGGGGATAACTTATCTCGGCATTAGTTATCCCACATTGAGGGTGGGATAAAAATAACACTATAATCTCGGGATAAGTTATCCCGAGATCTTTTCTCAACCAAACATGAGATAAATTCATATTTATTCCTTATTCTTCATTGAAGGTGCGATAATAATCCCGGAATAACTAAATCTGGGATTAATTATCCCGGAATAACTTGTTTCCAAACCAAACGACCCCTAAATGATAAATTTTCTGTTGGTTTGCTAAATTGGACATATAAAAGTGAGACATTCTATTTTTAGTACAGTGGATAGATAAAAGTAGACGGAGGGAGTTCTAAATACCCTCTATCTTTATAGCCAGAGGTCTCGAGTTCAAGACGTTCTGACTTGAGTCCGGATTAATCGAGCCCCAAAGCAAGTACCGAACACTCTGTAAATAACAAAACAAAAGGAAAAATAAGGGAAGGAGAACAAGTTTACCTTCACCACAACCAAGTTTGGGACTCTTGAAACAAGCATGATATCTCAAGAACTGAAGCAAAGTAGTAGAAGGATCAACACATGCTAACTCAAATCTCTCTCCATTAACTGCAAAAACCAAATTCCCACTTCTCTCTAATCCCTCCATTAATTGAAATATATATTCTAAGCAGAAAAATAACAATCAATAGTAAACTTAGTTAGGTATATAAAATATTTCTCTCATGAACATTTCTTGACTTAATTTATAGTGTGGTGAGATTAGCTAGTAGTAAGTAAATTTGTTTAGCTACCTTTCTCTGTCACTTTCTTGTTTTCATGAGATAATCGTCGAAAACACACCTGAATTATACTTTTTCCGCGAGTGGTTGGGCGAATGGTGATAGTTCAGGTAGAAAAAGAGAATAAGTGATAGTTGTCATAGTCAGCTTCGAGGTTTGATTCAACACATAGATGGTGATAGTTGAAGTGTGAAACTCGCGGAAAAGGTGATAGTACAGATGTGTTTTTGATCATTAACTCGTGTTTCTATTAGTGGAAAAAGAACCAAACACATTTGTCTTTACTAAGAAATTGGAACATTGACAAAATTAGAATTAGAAAGTCTATCTTACTATGAAATTCAATAAAGAAAGGACTAAATATAATGTACCTGTCAATTTTATAAGTACTTAGATTGCTTCCACCAAAAAAAATAATTAGGTGAGATAATGAAGTTTTGAATCCACAATTAAAGTTTAGCCACCATTTTAAATATAATTAAAAAATAATATCTACTCATTCTCGATATTTATATCAAATTATATTAATTTATTATGATTAAATGACTTAAAATGAGGTGGGGAAAAAAATAATATCTACACATATCTATATATGGTCAATCATAGAAGTTTATATGTAAATATATATTATACATCTATTCGTTTGGTGTAAACACTGAATATAGATAAGTTTTTACCTTCTCGGGGAGTATGATAATTAAGTTATAGAAGTTTACGTGCAAACACATATTATACCTCTATTTGTTTGGTGTAAGCATTGAATACGAATAAGTTTTTACCTTTTTGGGAAGTACCGCTAATTAAGATACACTCCCTCCGTTCCATTTTAGTTGCTAGGTATACTAAAAATAGTTGTTCCTAAATACTTGTTAGTTTTAAAATCCAAGAAATAATTGACCATATTTTTTTTTAAACTTTACCCTTAGTACTTAAGTCATTTTAGAATGTGAAAAGAATGATTATTGTATGTTTTCAAAAAGTACATATCAATTAATAAGGTTATATTAGTCAAAGTGCAATCCCTATTAATTTTTTCGTAATAGATGTGCAAATCTTATTCCAACAACTAAAAAAGAACGGATGCTAGAATTATATAGTAGAAAATTAATAGAATGATTATTATTATTGATAATAACAGATTGTTAGTTAAGCTGTTAAATAAGGCAGTTAGGAATTTAGTTAGGGAGTTAGTTAGTTAACAAATTTTCCTTTTATTTTCTCTCCTTGTGTATGTATATAAAGTGGGCCTGAACCACAGAAATAAATAAAGTTTTCCATTCCACAAAGTACCACTCTGATCTTCAGTACTCTCTTCTTTGTTGCAATGGAGTTTGGAGGATGATCTCCTCCTCCTCATACATTCAGTTTCAATATGGTATCAGAGCCCGGTGCTCTTTTCATGCGATTCAATCTCATTTCCCATTCAATTTCTCTGTTTTCCTTCTACATTCAATTATCATCGGTTTTCTAATTTTCTGATCGATTTGCGAAATCAAGCCATCTTCTGAAGCTCGACAATGGCGGACTCTCAAGGATCTTCGAATTCAACCTCAGGCAATCAAGGATTTCTAGATATGCTCACTCCGATGTACATACATCCCTCAGAGAGCGCAGCGTCTGCCCTAATTCCAGTGAAATTTGATGGAACAGGATATAGATCATGGAGGCGATGTGTACTTAGGGCATTATCAGTGAAAAATAAACTTGGATTTATAAATGGGAAATGCAAGAAGCCAGATCTAAATTCAGAAGGCTACGCGATGTGGAGAGGTGCGATGATATGGTTACCTCGTGGATGCTAAATTCATTGTCGCCGAAGCTGATGGACAGTCTACAATACGTCAACAATGCTAAGGAACTTTGGGATGAACTTGAGGACAGGTACGACCAAACTAATGGAGCTAAGCTTTATCAGTTTCAAAGGGATATAAATGAATTTGTTCAAGGAAACCTTGATATTACTGCTTAGTATACGAAGATGAGGAAACTCTAGGAAGAGTTAAGTGCACTGGATTTGAACTTGCACTGCACCTGCTTATGCACATGTGGGGGAAAGGCTTCTTTGCAGAAGGCTGACCAAGATAGAAGGTTAATTCAATTCCTAATGGGCCTGAATGAAGTATATACTGTGGTAAGAGGTAGTATTTTAATGATGAATCCACTGCCTAGTATGGCACAAGCTTTTGCAATTCTAGCTCAAGAGGAGAAGCAACGAGAAGTCAAGCNAAGAGGAGAAACAAAGAGAAGTTAAACCTCAGAGTTACCTTGGTGTTGAGTCCACTTCTCTCAATGCTGGAAAATTTGGAAATATGAACTTCAAGCAACAGCATTCCAATCAGTTGAGGAATACAGGAGGGAATGCTGCAGGTGGATCTGGACATCCATTTAACTAACTCAACTAATCAGTAACTGCTTCCATTGATTCCAACAATAATCAGTTGGAAATATGAAGAGAATTGAAAGAGTAATCTGAAAAATAAAAAACGAAAATGAAGCAAAAGGAAGGAAAGAAATTTCAAGAACACTAAATAGAGAGTTTAGCAGGAAAAAATATGACAGGAACCATAAATTTAAACTATCAAATTGATAAATATAAAGAGAATAATAATAAACTTAGGGCAAAATTTAGAAAAAAACTGACTTGAAATTGCAACACCCAGATGAGAAACACGAAGAGAAGTCAAAGAGAGGTCCTTAAAAATCTAGAGAACAAAAACAGATCATGCAAAATAGCAAGCAACAGAAGGAAGGAAAGGGATGTGGAAGGACATCGAAGAGAATAACCATGAATTTAAGTTATGAAATTGAGAAATCTAAAAAGAAATGAAAGTAGATTAGGGCAAATATTCAAATAAAAACTTACTTAAAATTACACATGCAGATAAGAAGATGAAGTTATAGAGCCAACATTGAAAGTTTGTCGAAAAGAAAATTCTGAACAATTGTGAAGAAGTGAGTTTCTCCATTATTGGAACAAAGAGATGAAAGAACGGAGTCTTATGGAAATATTATCTCTTTTGTTCATTGAGCTAAATGACGAATTTGCTCTTGATCGTTCATTTAAAGCTCTTTTATATAATAGAAATAGAAATAGAAAAATATATATATATNATATTAGTGTTTACGGGTAAGATGGTTTCTTGATTTTTAGTGGCCCTTAACAGAGGAAGATAACTCATTATTAATTTAATTTGGTTATTAATTACTATTTCAATAGATTAATTGAATCATGCATGTATATGTACAAGCCATGAAGATAGAGGAAATGAAAACTGTCGAGCTTATAATTAAGAGGTGAAAACCCTTGGGACTTTTAATAGTACTAGTTTCTAGCCACGTGTTTTGCACGTGAATATTCATATTAAATAATTAAATATAGAGTTGTGGTAAGTGTAAATTTAAAATGATTGAACTGACATTTTGGTTATCTTAGTTTGCTAATCATGCTTTGATAAAGATTAAGTATAAAGCATGACAAGACCGCGAGCCAAGAGTAAATTTAATCTGTAGGTTTGAGGTTGCTTCTATTAAGTTTATGGACATTTCATACAAACCCAAAATGCCAACAACAACAAAACAAAGAGGTAAATCAGAAAATATTTGAAAAACTATCAAAAAGAAGAAGATAGAATGCAACAACTTCATATTACCTATTAAAAAGTGTAGAGTATGATCATGACAAAAAGACATATATTTTTCATATTGAGTTTGTTTAATGGTACAAATCTTCATTAGAGGATTATATATAAATACTCTTGTAACCGCTAGAAGTTTAGAAGATGAAATAATTGGAAGGTGAAAAGGTAGTATATGAAATAATAAAGAAAAAAAATATAAAAGTGTAACGTACAATAATTACTTGCAGGTGAAACAATCCTCCTCATTTACAGGGTTCAATAAATGACTTTATTAATTTATATATATGTAGACACGTCATTTTTGACCCTATGTGAGTTTTACACTATTATACCTATAAACATCTTTTTCACACTTAATCTTTGACAGTTTAAATTGATCTTATTTCTAATAAATTTTTGCTCATGAAAAATTTAAAACAAAAGTACAAAATATTTATTTATTTTAGAATTGAAAATTTTAGTTTTATTTACAAAAAAAA
>JACEIK010000093.1:485724-527769 GCA_018107945.1 Datura stramonium | reverse complement strand
CCCCTTCCCCATTCTAGATTATTGTATTCAATTCTCAGTTAGCCTTTTTGATTCTTTCTTTTCTTGTTCTTCAATAAAACCCTTGTTATATATCAACACTGATCTCCTTAAATCGGTCGCATAACAAGAAGAAAAAATAGTTGAGAAAGTAACATATTCATGCTTGCTACTCCAGTTCCAGAATCATTAGATGTTATTAAAATATTTTTTTTCTTTAACAAAATATATTGTTGAGAGGCAAACAGAAAACATAAAACATTATTAGTCTAACTAAATGAAGATTACATAACAAAGTCATGACAGTACTTGATATGCAATGTTTCCGAGGAGAAGTTGCAAAGCTAGGCCTTTACTATCATCAAGACAAGGTGCAAGTAGTGAGACAGAGAACATAAGTCCTTGAACCATTGTATCCACATACATTTACAGTAACAAAATGCTATTTTTAGATCGAAGGAGCGGTGAAATTAACAACAAAAAGAAGTAATTTCACATTTAAGCAAATAAAATTCGCGGGGACAAATTTATTCTCTGTCTCAAGGAAGATCAACAATAGCAGTGATAAATTTTCAATCTAAAGAATATGACCTTTTTGTTTTTTATTCCTTTCTTTTTTTATAGATAGTATATTTTCACAAAAAATGTAGTATCTAATAACGAATTATGGTTAAATTCAATTTCTTTCATATCTCTACTTTGATATACTGGAAAAGTGATCATGAAAAGGAACCAACTCAAATCTTAGGAACTAACTCAAATCTTGATTTTGTTTTCCTTATACCATTAATTAAGGTGCAAAAGGTGGGCATGCTTAAGGCCAAGCATTGTTTATGGGATGTCTAAGCTGAAGCCATAAAATTTGAGCTTTCCTCGGAAGCACCGAGGGAAATTCGCCATTCCTCTCAGCTTAAAGTACACCCAACATCCTCTTCAACCTCCAACAGTAGCTAATACTCTATACACTCCAAACCATAAGCATAGAATTAGAACTACTGATGCATGATCAATTAAAAATCAATTTTGAAATGGAAAATCCAGTTCAACACAGACAATGTCAAAAAAAGTTAAGAACTTCACTGACCCACATGGAGCTTTAAAATGACTCAAAGGCAGGGGAGAAAACCAGAATATACCTAAAGATCGACAAATAATTGGAGTATATGTTCAATTAACAAAAAGAGTAACGACATTCTGAATAAAGCGTTATCCTATAAATATACGGTAAAGTGACATATGCAATGAAATGTAACAAAGAGTTCACACAAGTAAATTGATATTCTATTTTTCTTTTATTTTTATGATGGCAGTGTCTAGACCAACTTGCGCACACCTCTAACTATTCCAAGAAAACTGATGTTCATTCTACTAGTGAACTTATAAAGACTCGAGGGTATCACTTAGAACTACTTAGTTGAGTTCCATAATAGTCATCAACAAACTATGTCAGGAAAGTAACACATTAGCAAACAAACTCAGTGCAAGTCACACTTTAATGAAAAGACTAAGACTACAACAACTACAGTAACATTATGCCGAATCACAAGCTAGTTAGGATCGGACTTAATGAGAAGATAATCATAAAAAATAGGTAAACAATAATCAACAACTTGAAATAAGGTTTTAAATGAAGAGTTTAATGAAATACAAACAATAGACAATAAGATATTTGAGAACAGTGACACATGTTATGAGTATCATCTGTAAACGAGTACATGTAACATATAACATTTGATACAAGAATCATTTCTCTACTATGGATAGTTACATTGCAACATTTCAGTCTTATCATATGGAAGATAACAATATGCAAAGGCAGAAAATAATGAAGTCAATCAAAAAGTTAGGGACTATATAAGGGCCAAAAAAAATTAAAAAAAAGGAACAAAGAAAGCAGTACCCCCAAAAAACAATTTAATATCATATTTGGCATACCATTTGAAAAGAAAGTGCATTCAACTGCTTAGGCCTATTTAATATGAATGTCCTAACACTTGCTGACTCCTCCACCAAAACCTGACAACCAAAACGGAAAAAAGTTGCAACAACTGAATTTGAACAAGCATAAAAGATCACTGAACTTAATATTAAACTTAAAGGTTGCAATTTGGAAAGAGAGAGAGAGAGAAAAGGATAGATATGTCAAAATGATAATCATCGAATTAATTGAACAATTGATCAACATAACAAATGGAAGACCAACAGTTGAGTGATGAGAGCAGAATAGGATTGCACCTCATCGGTTCCGTCATTGTTAGAAGAGGTTTGATCCATGGTTGTTCTCAACTTTTTTGGGAATATGAGACTGATTAGCTGAGTGCTGCAAATTTATTGCTCCCGCCATGGGGCTAATTGAACCCAACTAAACAGATGTTAGGCTCGCCTTTGGTCATAGATTTTCAAAAAAAAATAAATTTGATCATTTGAATATGAAAGGTCTAGCTTTATGGTCTATTTTGTATACTTTTTCCAAATTTATACTACTCAACTAGACACAGCTTATGTCTTTGGCTTAAGTTCAATTTTAATTTGAATACACATAAAATGGAGTTTCACCCAAGTTTATTCCTTACATATTTAGCCCGAGAAAAAAAAATATACAGTCGAAACAAATCATTGTTGCATTTAAAGATAAACTAAAAAGAAATACACGATAAATAATTAGAGAAAATAAATCATTATAGACAACTACGTGGCAATTAAGAGATGAAAAATCATATTGATTTTTCATCAATCTCACGTGCCTAAAAGAGAATTAGCATCTAAATATGAAAATTATCAAATAGCTAATATAGGAGGTAATTAAAATCAACGATTTAGGTATATATTTAATAAAAAAATGTCAAGTTGGTCCCGTGATATTATACCTAAATATAGAAGGTAATTAAAATCAATAATTTAGGTATACACTTAATAAATGGAGTCTAAGTTGGTCCCGAGATAATATGCCTATGTTTTAATATACTTTTGTTAGACTATATATGAAAAGATGGAGATTTTATAATATTTAAAATTAAAGGAACGTAAGTGTAACAAAATTTAAGAGCTTTTGCGTATCAAATGACTTTCTGAAAAAATCAATCAAGGGGTAAATGATAAATCTCTGCAAATGAAATCCCATAGGTATATGTTGAGTTTGGGAATGGTAGAATGTACACAGATCTTAAACCCTATTACAAGTTCTCACATTGCAGTAAATCTTTGATACATTATCTCTCTGAGTACAGAAACCACATGGCAAAGTATTATTTAGTATTGTACAATCTACCCTTGTGCTTGTGGTTTGGCAAGTATCCTTAAGTAATGTATCTTTCCTTAGGCTTGATTTTTGGCATTTCATACAAAGGAGTGATGTGCATTTATTTGGTGTATCACTTACTAATTATGAAATACAGTTTTATTGATTATTAGGCCTTCATGATGATCTAGTGAACAGAGGGCAACATGCTGTAAAGTATTGCAAGAGTCAACTTTAAAGCTTGGCAATTGCATATGGAAGCAAGTTTGATCTTGGAGGCAGCTTTAGGTCTTCCCAATCTTCATCATCTATCTTGCAAAAGTAACGCTCAACATCATCATCTGTAATTAGTTCCAGTCGGGAGGGCTCCCACTGAAAACATGTGAAAGCACGAGCACAAGAATGAAAGAAGCTTTCGATACCTAAGTTCAGGATTATCCATGATCAAATGAACGTAACACGCACCTTAGGATTTCTATCCTTGTCGATGAGTATGGCTCTGCATCCCTGCGGTAAAAGTCAAGTGTCAGTCTTGTAATGCAGTAAAATGGGTGGCTGAAAGATGGCATATTATACCTCGAAATAATCCTTGCTAAATTTACCCCTCAACACATGACAAACCATCCTGTATTCTCGAATAAGGCAACTACCAACACCTTGCAGCCTCCCTTCTCTTATCTGGAACAGAAAAATGAAACTAATACGAACAATCTGCAGATGCTCAAGAACTCTCCAATGAAAATGCTATCTAAATCAAGTGGGACTGTGTAGAAAGTGATTCAAGATGTGGATAGGGTCAACAGAGGTGAATCTGTAAAATATGAGGATCGTTCACTATGCTTTGAATTGAGGATAAGTGTATGGTTAAAGGGGTATCATTAACAATTTATCCGTAGAGTGCATGAATTGACCTTGTTCTTTCTTCCTCTATTTCATCACAAAAATTAACTACCATACCATGAATTGACACCTGATAACTCGTTAAAAGGTATTTTAACTTAACAAAGCAAGAAGCATGCCAGTACTCGAGGAAACAATAATAAAGTACATCATTTGTATCTCCAATACAACACAGCAAAACTAAATGATTCCAATTTGAATTTATTTTATTCTTGCAATACAGACTGCTCCTGTCTTTCCTATGAATGACCAGTAGATTCGCAAATAAATATTAGGAAGTTGTTTAAAAAAATAGCCGAGTTTCTTTCAGATTGGAATTAGATTCTCCAGATTATGTAGCTAGGAACACCTTTCACAGCTATCAGGTTCTCAGTGGTACAAAACCAATAAAGAAGCAAAACTCGTTTCTTTTCTTTTCTAAAGGAACATAGAAAAACTTCATAACCTTTTAAGGACTCCAGGAAAACAACCATTATTTGGTAACCAGACAAATGAAGTGGACTACATAACTCTGCCTTCCAAACCATATATTGAACCTAGGCAGTATATTGTTCAGGTAACAACATAATGGTATCATTGAGTAGTGATTGACTTACTGATCTCAATGAAATTTTAAGACTTGTCGGGGATGCTTTCTTCAGCGATTGGATGGTTGAAAAGATCCAGTCATCCTTCTTGTTCAAAGCCTCAATTTCCTGTTGATGATTCATGCCAAGTTCACATCAAGTATTCTGATAACTTTTTCTCAAAATTTTACAAAATATTTTCACCACAGAGACCAAAAGAATGCATCAAATAACCATCCATCTCTCAAACTTACAAGAGACGATATGATTTCTTCTATTGTTCTTCGAGAGAAACAGCGATCAATAATCTTCATCCTACATACATAAAATTGAAGAACTGAAACAGGTGCACTGTTGAGAAACGGGTCATGAAATTTCGAAGACAACTGGTTTTGTATTATTTGAACAAATTTTTCCCTCCAATCAATGCAAACAAAGGAAAGCTATACATCATCTTAAACTTCTAATGGCCATATAAAAGTAGAGTGAAACATAGTCTTGCAACAACGCGAAGAAAAGTAACACAATAGCAAAATAACTAATAAGAAAGAGCACATATGATTTCTGTGATATGTCATCAATATTGTGCTCTTTAATAAGTTCAAATAAAACCTCTTATAGGACCTGGAACTCCATTTAGAAGATAAGCTTCTAATAAATCAGCACGAAAACAAACACCATAACAGAGATATTAAATGAACTCACTTATGATAAGGACTTTCTGCTTTCAACTTTGGCATGTTAGAGAAGCGACTAATGATGGCAGAAATAACATCTGGATCACTGGTATTGCCTTCAGCTAGTGCTTGTTCTAAAAGTGGCAACCTCTGTGCACAGAAGGAAGATCAGAAAGCATTCAAGTTAGATCAGAGACAGGAGGAAATAAACAATTGGATAAATGTTATTCAACCTGAGTAGAGATGTATATCTAGATCTACAAGCCGATTATTCGGAATGCCAATATTCATGTCAGATAAATACAAACTTCAGCACAAAAACAGACCATCAGGAAAGGTCTTCTACCACCCAGATATCCACAATATAGCATATAAGTCAACCAGTGGCTAAAGGAAGATCCCACAAATTCATCTAAGAGCCATTGCACATAGGGCTGACAAATCCAGATTCCGAACACACCTGATTAGCTTGGGCACTGTTTGGCAAGGTAATTTAGAAGACACAAATAATTTTTCTCTAATATTTTAAATTCATATTTGTCGGTACCCAATCCCGCTAAAAGAATTTCAGCTTACACATTATACTCTGCATGATGCATCTGTAAATCTCTACTACTTATTATTTGGGAAAAGAAACAACAAGAAACTAATTATTACAGGCACCAAGTTACTGAACCTGCTGACGCCACACCCCCAAACTAAGTAGAACAGTTTGTAGTTCACATCCAGGTCCACTGGAGGTCTAACATTGACCACAGACCTTCTAAAACCTTTTATATCTAAACCACATTTGGGCCAAAGTAGATGCCAAAAATGTGAGAAACATGGTCAATATTAGCAGAAATTAAACTTTCTAAGAGAACAAACCAAAAATATGAAGAGACCTATATAACAAATGCCGGATAAGATTACCGTCCTAACACCATATGCTAACATATTCCTGCAGTCAGTGAACTGGCAATTTAGTTATTACATGTCCGGTAATATCAATTTTTCCATTTTATAGACCATTTATTTCGGACATACTAGTAACAGAAGACCTATTTCACTTTTTATAGAAACAATTCAAAATGGCCAGAACGTGATGGATATTGATGCTTCATACCTCCGAGGGTACAAAATGAGTTGCTAGACCACAAGCAAGCATTTCAGCACCATCCAACCTAGCACCAGTAAGACCAGCATATTCCCCTGCCAAAGAAAATAAGAAAGTAGTTAAGGGAAAACAAGACATCGTATTTAACTATATGTACCTGAAAAATTTCTCCATGCATTGTAACAACACAGGAATTAGTCTTCCCCAACAAAAGAAAAACAACAATAAAAATAAATCTTGTCCTTCAAATATCCTTGTAGAGAAGATGCCTTGCATAGTTGCATGTATTCAAAAGCTATGTTACATCTGTAATGACAAAGAAATTCAGCAATCCTCATGAAAACTAAGGCCTAATTTTGTAATGGCCTAAACAAATTCAACAATCACCATGAAAACCAAGGCCAACATCCACCAAACAACCCAAAAATTATGTAGGGAAAAATTATAAAAGACTTATTATCTTAAAAAAATCTGACCTAGATGTAATCATATAAGGAGTGTGAAATATTTTTGAAATGAGAAAAACTCGAGATCAAGAATGCAAACAACGGAAATTAGATATAAAATATTGAAAATTTTCAGAACTTTAAGAGAAGATGCACCAAAAGGAACACGATTGCTGCTGCTTTGCTACAGGGGCATGTATAGCAAGCTTTTGTCCACCTTCCGAGGGAGGAAGGACCAATCTCCTTTTTAGACTCTTTTCACTTTTGGTTTTATAAGTATGGGGGAGAAGCAGCATTAAAAGCAAAGTAGCTGGGGGTGGGGGGTGATTATTGTTCTCAAGATACCTCAAATTAGCCAAGATTGAGCAACCAGGTAGTGACATAAATTCAAACACTAACAAGAAGTAAATAACTCCATGCTGAAACTTGAATAAACTATATCTAGTAGTATATTCTTTTATAAATCTGAACAATGTTACAAGTGGAATTACCGAAGAATCCTGGAAGCCTCGAATAAAAGAAAGAGGCACCTGCATCAGGAAAGAGTCCCAAAGCTGTTTCAGGCATAGCACAAACCTACAGGAAAAAAGTGAAACATGAGAATATGTGGACATGAATTTTCTGATACCATTTTATATATAGCAAACACCAACTAAGTTAGAAAGACGGTAAGTATTATTTCCAAGTAAAAAATAAACTCTCAATGCAATTCTATATTTACCAACTAAAGTCATGAAGATTTACAGCCTGTAAGGTTTTCCTCTAATTTCTCTAAAATTATTTCACATGAATATTAGATATTGTTGCATTCCACAAGAGAGGCCCACAAAATATAAAGAGGAAAATTTCAAACAAAAGCCAAATAATGTGTTAAAGGTCAAATATAAAAAGAAAGCAAGATAGCGAGTTTGAAGAATTGAAGCTATTACTCAAGTAGATGCAATACCGACTTCTCTGTTGCAACTCGAAATCTACCATGTACAGAAGCACCAAGTCCACCTCCCATGACAATTCCATTAAGGATGGAAACCTTCAAGGTACAGTCCAAATAAGATTAACGAATTCCTCAGAGAATTGTATCACAAAACTAGAATTACACATAACTTAAGTTAACCTGGGGTTTACTATAAGTGTTGCCGTCACATAGATAAGGGGTGCCACTTGTTAAAATTATCAGCACCCAGTTTCCAGTTACCTGAAAGCATAAATAAATAAAATAAATAAATGTGTAATTAGCCAGTTTTTTAATTCTAAAGCCATGTGCACTTAAATTACTAAATTGTCGAAAAAATTTTTTGAGAACATCATCTGGATGGAGCATAGTTGGGTGGCAATAATCATTGTCGATGGCCATAGTCTAAGACTTACTCATAAGAACCTCACAAGACACAAGAAAACAGATTCATGTATGTGCAAACATTTTCAATGCTCCACCGTTCGACATGCATATAGTAAATGTGATTTAAGACCGTTCAGTAACACCCATACTTCCAGGTGCAATTTTTATCTGTTTCTTTTATAATTTAAGGTCAAATTAGCAGTAGGCTTCTAGTTTGTAAGTACTTGGACTTACAAACTAGCAATAATGATAGAAGAAAAATATTAACATATTACTTGAAAGTTGTTCTGATAGGAAAAGTATCACATCATGCACCTATGGTCTACATTTGAACTATTAAATGACTTCAGAATATTGAAACTTCTTCAGATTAGCATTTAGAGGCATGGCACATATTTTTGGATGTCTAAAATTGAACATCTAGAGCATAAATTAGGATGGAAGCAAAGTTTCACCTTCATGGATCCAGTTTAAAATATCATCTATAAATACTGAAGATTTTCTTTACCAATTTAGCGGACTACCTACCCTGGCGAACATTATGAACAATAGCTGTAACATCAGCACCAGCACAGAAAGCCCTTCCATTTCCCTGGAAATTTTGAAACAAGAAAGGAGTAACATTCTGTGACTAATGTTAAGATATTTTATACTTTTAGAACTGTGCAACCTACCAAAGCTTGTGAAAGAGAACTAAAACATAAAACTGCATACAAGAAACGAAACCAATACTTTCCTTTCAGCTGTTCTACTAATTTAATTAGAGGTACCCAAATAAGCTTCTTAAGCTCATTTTCGATCTTCTTTGCTGAAGTTCCAAAGATTTACAGGCAAAACTAACTACTTGACGCCTCCTCTGATTCTGATGTCAATGAGGGGTTTAAGCATGTGGCTATGTCAAGCGTAAATTAACGGCTAACTTTCAGCAATCTGGATTAATACTACTACCAAGTAGCATAATCCTAGTATATGGTGAAGAGAAAGGTAGGTAGCATCGAATACAACATTAGTCAGACATGGAAAAGGCAAGATATTACAGAGAGGTAGCCACTTTTCCAGCTTTATTCTTAGAGGAGAAATATCACCAGAGCCATGAAGAGAAGTTTTCTTCACTTTGTCAAGAGTTGAGTCTGCGAACAGACTGAAGTTCTTTGAAACCTTCTACCTGCCTACTTAGACGCTTATACTGAGAGAGTCCTATTGTTACATATATAAAACAGCATACAGCATTCCTTTGGCTAGCCCTTGAGTCTTATTAGTGCCCTCTAGGAGACTTTATAGCTTTGATTGGATGTAGCTAGAATACCATTTTCCTTTATAAGGTTAACCAGAATAATACCTTGTTCCTGCATAAGATTAACGGTGAATACCATTATCCTCCTTCCTCCAACCAACCTCCTCTGACAATATGTTATTTTTTCTTTTCCATTGAACACCCGATGACTCTATGAATCTTCCGGCACAAATCACAATGACCAAGAACTAAGAGAAACACAATCGCAGATTGATGCATTCCAAAATTCAAAGAAGAAACAAAATAGAAGAAATGAGAGTTTACAATTTGAATAAAGCAATTTAAAAATCAATGCAACTGCCTGCCAGCATGTATCAGATTGTTTGCAATTTTTCTTTTTACATGAAAAATACTATCAAGGCAAGTTAACTATCACAGAAGATCCTCCTACTAGTGACCATACCTTCAATATTATCATTCTACATTTGAATCTTCTTCACTGGCATGGAAAAGTTCCTACAGCCGAGATACCTGACAAACAAATTAGTTTAAGATGACACTCTTCACTTATAACAAGTCTTCACACTTCAATCTATTTCATCAGGTGATCAGCAATTTACATCAATATATGATTTAGAAGACTAAATGTCACCTCAAGTTAATATAATAAATTAACCTCTTCTGGATGATTGCATGAGAAATAGTATAACACGAATCCATATCCAATTAGTCTTTTTAGCTACCATTATTGTGATCTGATCTCCTCAACTCGGTCGCAAAAAACCATAAGAAAAATAGTTGAGAAAGTAACACATTCATGGTTGGTACTCCAGTTCCAGAGTCATTAGATGTTATTAAAATAGTGTTTTTCTTTTAACAATATATATTGTTGTGAGGAAAACAGAAAACATAAAACATCATTAGACTAACTTAATGAGGATTACATAACAAAGTCATTACAGTACTTGATATGCACATTTCCAAGGAAAAGGCAGTTAGGCCTTTTACTATCATCAAGGCGAGATGCAAGTCGTGAGACATAGAGCATAAGTCTTTGAACCTTTGTATCTACATACATTTCGGTAAGGAAATGCTCCTTTTAGATCGAAGGAGAGGTGAAATTAACAACAATAGGGAGTAAATACACATTTAAGCAAATAAAATTCGAGGGGACAAATTCAATTTATCTTAAGGAAGATCAACAATAGCAACGATACTCAATCTAAAATGACTTTTTTTCGTTTTCTGTTCCTTTCTTCTTCTTTTTTCCCCACTTTGTTGGGATTACACTGGGTTGTTGTTTTGTTGCTGTTCCTTCTTTTTTACACTGGGGTCATAGTATGACAAGTAGATGGTATATTTTCACAAAAACGTAGTATCTAATAATAAAATTTTGGCTAAAGTCTAGTAATGAAAATTTGCTATAATCAATTCTTTTTATATCTCTGCTTTGATATACTGGAAAGGTGATCATGAAAGAAACCAACTCAAATCTTGAATTTGTTTTCCTTATACCATTAATTAAGGTGCAAAAAGTCGAGCATGGATGCTAAAGGCCTAGCTTATGTTTATGGGATGTCCAAGCTGAAGACAGAAAACTTGAGCTTCCTTTGGAAGCACCGAGGGAAATTTGCCATTCCTCTCAGCTTAAAGTACACCAAACATGCCTCTTCAACCTCCAACAGTATCTAGTACCTATATACTCCAAAGCATAAGCATAGAATTAGAACTATTCATGCATAATCAACTAAAAATCAGTTTTGAAAAGGAAAATCCAGTTCAACATAGACAATGTCAAAAAATGAGTTAAGAACTTCACACCCACATGGAGCTTTAGAAATGACTTAAAGGAAGGGAGAAAACCAGAATATACCTAAAGATCGGCAACTAGTTGGAATATAAGTTCGATTAACAAAAAGAGTAAGGACATTCCGAATAAAGCATTATCATATACATATACGGTAAAGTGACATATGCAATGAAATATAACAAAGAGTTCACACAAGTAAATTGATATTCTTTTTTTTTTCATGATGGCAGTGTCTAGACCAGCTTGCACACACCTTGACTATTCCAAGTAAACTGATGTTCTTCTACTAGTGAACTATAATGACTGTGGGGAATCACTTAAAACTGCCTAATTGAGTTCCATAATAGTCATCAAAAACTATGTCAGGAAAGTAACATTAGCAACAAATCCAGTGCAAGTCCCACTTTAATGAAAAGACTAAGACAATAACAACAACAGTAACGTTACCCAAATCACAAGCTAGTTATGGTCGGATTCTAATGAGAAAACAATAATAAAAATAGATAAACACATTCAACAACTTGAAACAAGGTTTTAAATGAACGGTTTTATGAAACACAAACAATAGACAATAAGATCTTTTGAGAACATGACACATGTTATGTGCATCTGTAAACGCGTCCATAACATATAACACTTGTTGCAAGAATCACTTACATGTGGAGAGTTACATTTCAACATCCAAGTCTTATCTATTTTATATGAGAAGATAACACATGCAAGGGCGGATCTACCGAAAACCCACACCCGCGCAAATCCTATAAATATATTGAAAACTATTTGAATTTTATAATTATATTCAGATGTGAAGTCATATCAAAAAGGATGGTTGGTGCAGTGGCAATGAAGAAATCCTGAGGGTTCTTCGTCCAGAGTGCATGGATGAATCCCACTGATGCACCTCTCGCTAGGCCTTCGTAACAAAGGCGATTCTGTTCATGCTTCCGACGATTTGGCTAATTCTATATACAACTATTTCTTTTTATTTTTAACTCATTTTTCATGTTTTCTTTTACTTTTTTTTTTTGTAAAAAGAAAATAATCACAAAGTCAACTGAAAAAAGAAATAAACTAATATTGCATATTAATTTATTTTATTAGGAACCCACAAACTTAAAATTCTTAGATTCGGTTTCTAACAATACGAAGTCCATCAAAAATTTGGGACTTTATAAGGGAGAACAAAAAATGGAAAAAAAAATACCCAAAAATAAATTTGTTCCTCTTACTTTCCCTTTAGTTCCTTTTTTAAAAAATATCTCTTTCCCTTTTGATAATTTTTTATCTAACTTTTCACAAGGACATATTTAAGATCACAAAATTTAAACGATATTTTGGTACATTCTACTTATCAAAGACCACAAGATTCTAAAGTATTATTTACTTTCTAAACTTCTGTCAAGTTAAAACATGACAAACAAATTGAAATGAAGGGAGTAATAACATACCATTTGATATGTAAGTGCATTCAACTGCTTAGGCCTATTTAATATGAATGTTCTAACACTTGCTGACTCCTCCACCAAAACCTGACAACCAAAAGGAAAAAAGGTTGCAATTCTTGGAGAGAGAGAGAAGGATAGATATGGCAAAATGATAATCATCAAATTAAATGATCAAAAGAACAAATGGAAGACTAAAAGTTGAGGATGAGAGCAGAATAGATTGCACCTCATCGGTTCCGCCATTGTTAGAAGAGGTTTCAGCCATGGTGCTTCTCTACTTCTTTGGGAATATGAGACTGATTAGCTGAGTGTTGCAAATTTATTGCTCCCGCTATGGGGCAGATTTTCATCAGAAAAAGAAAAGAAAAGAGAGGAAAGAAATTTGACTCCAGTTTTTGAATTTTAGACTTAGGTTCAGTTTTTTCTTTAGAAATTTATAGGTAAAAATTAGATAGTTGTCCCATCGTATCAAACTATTTTCGGCTCGCTACATTTTCACTTTCGTATCTATAATTAATTATAAAAAAATATATCATCTCGCAATCTTTCATTATACCATCATAGTATATTCATATATTGTCACGCTACGTTGAATATGAGCAATCCTTTTAGAAATATACTCCTTAATCCTTATGATATTGTGTTAGTATATAATTATATTTGATGGTATCATGAAGGACTGTTTAGGTAATTAATTCAATGAGATATTCTCAGTCTTTCATGATACCATCAAATTATGTCCATATACTGGCATGGTATCCTTCATGATACCATCGCATTATATCCATATAGTGTCACGGTATTCTCCATGATAGCATTACAATATATTTATGTACTATTATGGTATCACCGATGGCCACTTATGCGCAAAAGACTTTCAAGTTCATAGGCTGCATGAATTGTACTAATAATTGGGTATTTCATGTAATTAATATGAAAAAGTCCATTTTGATGTAATTAGCTTAGCTTTATAGTCTATTTTGTGTACATTTTCCAAACGTATACTACTCACTTTAGACGCAACTTACGCTTTAAAAGTTCGTATTGCTAAATTTGAGTTTTAGGCATAACTCCTCTAAAACTCTAGTACAATCAGGTGAACTTGTGAAAGAAGCATGCATTTTCAAAACCAACTCATAACAATATAGAAAACAATTTTAAAACTTGATAACCTAAAAGTTCATACCACTAGACTTATGTTCCAAGATACAAGTTATGTCTAAGGCATAATTTTCTTAAGACAGTATAAGTACATGTATGAATTTCTCAAAAATAATGTTCTAAAACTGAATACGTTTTATAGTGCATAATGAATATTTTTTTGTGATTTTCTTTATATTGAGGATATTTTTTGCATTTTTATTAATTAAAGTATGAAGAAAAAAATTAAAATTTAAAATTAAAGATCACCCAAAATAGGAGTACACTTGTGAATGACCCCTTTGAATTTCTCAAAAAATCATATTATAAATTCAATCCCACTTCTTCTAGCTTATTCAATAATAATGAATACCTTCTATTATGATTTTTAACATCCAAATCTTACAAAAATCAATACTCTAACCAATGCATTTGAACTTCAATCATAACAACAAATTAAGTTTGTCAACTAAAAATGATATGACTCACAATTGTCATATTCAACCTTGGGGATATAAACTCAAATATTTAACGATGGAGGCAATCTGATATTGTTACAAAATTGTATACAAAATAAACTATACTAGTGAGTAAGGAAGAAATGGACTAAATAGTAATATATATTAATTATTTAGAACGTTAATATTTAATAATACACAACATTTTCCACTCGTTTTAAGTACTTTAAATGGTAAGTGGTTATAGAGGTGGTAAATATAATTCAAATGATTTTTATTGAAAAAACTCACGCTTCCAATGAACAATATAATTTTTAAATTGTTATAAGCAATATTCAGATGTAAATTTTACTCACTTTGAATATTACATCAAATTCTATTGATTTATTATGATTATGTGAGGAGTGAATTAAATTAAAACTACCCAATAGAAAGGAAAAAATGTTTACCTTTATTAATTTAACCTTTGTCTTCCATTTTATTAGTTATGAAAATCTTTTCTAAGTTTTGTTTGTATTTATCAATTAACTTTGTTTATTTTTTTTCTCAAATTTTTATGTATCTAAAGTGTGCAGAAAGAAACAAATAAAAGATAGTAATGCTTATTTTTACGTTTTAAAAAAGAACAAATTTAATACTTCTTCATTTTAATTTATGACATCATTTAATTTGACACAAAATCTTAAAAAGAGAATTTTTTTGAAATTTACGCTCCAAAACACTCCTTAATTATTTGTGTGGCTATAAATCATTTCATAAAAGGTAAAAAATAAATTTTAAATTTAAATTATTTCTAATTATAAAAAAGATATTTTTTATGATAGATTAAAAAGAAAAATGTGCCACATAAATTATTTTTATTCTAATTACTCTTACATTTGATTATTTGGAGCCTTCACCACGCTGGACGATCTCAACTAAAGAGGTGTGATGCATTCACATTTACTTAAATATTTTTGTGTCCACAATACCATTTTTAATAATAAAAATATTTTTAATTTTTTATTTTTATAAATTAATTTATATTTTGGGGTCGTAGGCTTTCATATCAAAATCAGATCTGTAAAATGCATGTCTAAAACTTCATTATTTAGGCTAATTTTTTTAATTTTTTTAATTTTTTTAATTTTTTTAATTTTTTTATATATTTTGTTATTTAATTTATACATTTTATGATATCTTTGATGGGTAACTTGATTTTTTATTTTGAACAATTTTTTTAAAAATTACACACCATGCTTTTATCATTTTAGCTAAAAATAATTAAAAAAAAAAAAACAATAAAGCTCTAAGAATTTGTGTGAGAAAAAAAGTACAATTGGTATGGGAAATAGTTGCTGCACTAAGTAAGTTATAATATAAAATGGAAATATAATATGTGTGGTATACTGAAAAGTTTTAAGAGTATAAATTGAGATGTAATATGTGGTATATCAAAAGTATTAAGAAAAAAAAAATACAATTAGAGCAACAATAATTATATATAACTATCAAAATTAAGAGATAAAAATAATACAATTTCAAATATCGTTATATATATAGCCATTTATTAGAATATTTCGCTATACGTCTAAATTTCTTCAAAAGTGATTTTTATGTCATATTTTACTCCTTTATAACAACAATGATATTCGCATAGAGTGTACACTCTTGTAAAACTAAACCTTCTATAATAGTTATTATGTATAAAAATAAAATATTAAAATATTTAAGGTAACCATCATTAATTTCGCATTATTAAATTTCATACCAATATCTAAAAGAAAAAAATTATATTAAAATAGTGTCCACCAGTTATGATCATAACTTCACGAGGAAAGAGTATTGATGTTTGTTTTTTCTTACGTTCATACTCTTTATCTTTTTTTGGTTAAATTGTTTAAACAAATATATTCTTCTTCTTGATACACAAAATTATTAAATTAATTTTTTGTATACTTTACTTATAACAAAGGGAAAAGAGATTTAAAACGCTAAACCCATATATATAATAATATCTCATTATAGCTAGCCATAAAATGTCCAGACAAATACCGTTACTATAATAAAGTTTAATCAGACAATTTTTCATCAATCTCACATACCTAAACAAGAGTTAGCATCCAGATATGAAAACTATCAAATAATTAAGGTTGGGAGGTTATCAAAATCGTCTTATAATTTAGGTATACATTCATATGTGCCAAGCTTGGTCCCGAGATATTAGGCCTAAGTATAGAATACAACTAAAATCAATGATAATTTAGGTATACATTTAATAAAATGTGTCAAGTTAGTCCTGAGATAATATGTCTGTGTCTATTGATTGATTGAAATATAATTTTATCATAGATAATATTAATAACAACATACTCAATTTAGTATTATAAAATTGAAAAATAGAATATACATAAATCTTATTCTATTTTAAAAGATAGAAAAGATTATTTTTTAATAAACGAAATATGAAAAGTAGAGATTTAATATTTAAAATTAAAGGGATGTGGGTGTAATAAAAATTTAGAGTTTGAGAATCAAATGATTTTCGGGAAAATCAATCAAGTGGGTTCATCTGGGCAAAATGAAATCACAGATTCCATTTTCCTCATCAACACCAGCTCAAACTTCATAACTTTAGCTGGCAGTTTCTTCAAAACTTCTCCCCGGCTCCTGCAAACTCTATACCCAATTTGGAGTCCTCAAAAGGTGTTCTCTGGTGCTAATTAATCTAAAAAATTGCAGAAATGGGATCAATATTTGATGAAAAAGATTTCTTGGCATGCTGCGGGAGTACCAAATTCGCCAAAGAAATGGTAGCAGCTGGCCCCTTTACCACTCACCAAGATGCCATCCGTGCTGCCAGAGATATCTGGTTCAACAAGGTTTTATACACCCATTTCAATAGTGCCCAATTTCTTTGCTACTCCTCCTCCTTCCATTTTACCATATATCTACTGATGTTAATTGACTGATTTATTAATTTGAACCGGTCAGGTTGATGTAAATGGATGGCTTGGAAGCTTTGCTGCTCATCCACAAATTGGTCAAAGCCCTTCCCAGAATCACAAAAGCCCTACTTGCCCAGTACAGTTCTCTGTCTACCTAAAAAGTTTTTCCTTTTTCTGAAGATTGGATGGAAATTTAATGTTAGTGATATTGGACAACGATTATGCCCAGTCTTTATTTTTAACATTTTGCTTTTAACAGTTTAATTAAATCTTGCCATTTGCTTAGCAAGAAGGTAAATTGTGATCATGATCCCTGACTAAGTTTTTTTTTTTTCCTTTTTAGTTCCAATATTGGCTCGTTGATGTTAGGTATTTAGAAGACAAATCTCAAAGTTGTCAATGCATAACATTGTAGAGACATTCAAAGTATCTAAGATATAGGTGAGAAGTTCTAGAATTATCAATCAAAATTCTGAAAATGGACAGTAGTATTTTTACTGTGTGCTTGAAGCTATGTACAACTAGAATTTAAAATCTTAAAATTACAAGGCTGTATGGATTATCACAAGAAAATTAAATAAATAATGCTAATTGTGGGCTTCTTTTGGGCAAATCTTCAAGTTCTCTTATATGTCTGCTATTTGAAATTTCTGTTACATGTGATCGTTTTTTATCTTGTATAACTGCACATCCATTTTAACATTTGTATCTCTACATACTGAGCTGTATGGGCCTTAGAGGCCCAACGCTCACAACCAGAAAGATTGCTTAGATTTATGTTTGAGCAAACTTTTTAATGGTATTGTTCTATCCTGTGGCTTCCCATCCCCACGCCTCCCGCAGGCAGACCTACAATTTTTATGACATTGTCTCTAAGCTATATGCTAATACTTCGTCAGACCGGAAGGTAAAACTTTAATGTCTTCTCCTGCAGGTGGAGCAAGGGAGAGCAGTCAACAGCTCTGGCCACTGCTACTGAGTTGACATTACAGGTATTTTGATCTAAAGATATGCACAGTTAAGAAATCTATGAATCAAATGTAAAATAGTATTTTGACTCTTTTTGGTTGTTGATTGGGCCAATAGATTAAATTCTTGTGTAAGTAGGTCAACTTTTACTTTGTGTTTTCCATGTTGAGAGTTTGCGTAATAATTGATCTTGCAGGAACTGCTTGCGTGGAATGCTCGCTACAGGGAGAAGTTTGGATTTATCTTCTTGATATGTGCTTCAGGGAGAAGTACCCCTGAGATACTTGCAGAGTTGAAGGTAATGTCTCTCTGTTTGAAGGTAGAGTGATCATATATATTTTTTAGTAACCTCACTATAATCGTTTATAATCTTATATTTTGAGAGCAAACACTTCTTAACTTTAAGGTACAAATCATTTAAGTTCCAAAAATTCTGTTGGAGTATTTAGAACAATCCTTCACTTCTAAAGAGATAGAATTTATGTTCCAGTCCCCCTGATGTCTGATCTAAGACAGACTTCCATTTTGAACTATATCTTGTGAACCTTCTCTCCAAAGTCTGATATCTTGCATCCTTACAACATTTTGTGGAAACCACCAAAGTTTGATCCCTTGTTGGCTCACAATGCATTGAGATATAGAAAATGACTACAATTGATGTGAGAATGCCAAATCTGTCCTCTGTCCTCTTGCATCATAAAAGGGGCGATCTTTGAGGTCAGTTGTGAGCTTTAGAAAAAATTAGTAGCAAATCTGAAGAAATTTCGGTATCTAATTCGAATAGGCCAAACTTATAAAGGCTATGAACGTGAATGTGCCCCCATACTTTAGCATTTCCTCAAACCCCCTTTTCTGCTTCTCTATTGGCCTCAGATAACTTTTACCATGTGATAAACCTGTCTCGTGTAAAGCTCCACCTTAGCCTGTCCATTGAAACGGGAAGTTGCTCCCCTTGCTATCTCTGTTCATTAGGATACTCTGACAGGAATCTTATGACAGTTAAGTCTTTTGCAGACTGGGTCCATTCGCGGATCTTTGTGATCATATATGTGAACAAAATAATAACTATAGTCCAACCATTTACTGAATTTCATTGACGGATTTGTATTCATTGGGAGAAGCTATTATACCCTCCCCCCCCCAATGAATAAATGTTATTTTTCCATGAGGACATCTTTGTCCCCTGCTCTTCCTAACAGGATAAGAGCTATATTTTCTGACGGCCTTCAATCACTGTTCACATTTTTAGAGATCAGGAAGTAGCGCACGCAGCCTTCTTTCCAAACAACAGACTGTTTGTATTACTTTATCTACTGGGACAGTGGTGAAATAAACTTGTTTTCTGTTTTGTCACTTAAAGATTGACCCACGCGCCGTTTCAACTTTACTTCTTGTAGATAAGGTACCAGAACAGACCAATAATTGAGTTTGAGATTGCAGCCCAGGAGCAAATGAAAATAACTGAATTACGCCTTTCCAAGCTCTTCTCAGACAAAGCAGATACTGCTCCGACAATTAAATCCTTGTCTACAACTAATATTGCGACAAAAGCAGAAGGTGATTCCATCTTTTTATTTATCTTGAACATTATTAGCTTTAATTGCTTTTCTGTATTTATGCAATTCATTATCTTAATCTCAAATTTGAGAAGTTTCTCCTCACTCTCCCACTATACTGATATTGATCTACATAGTTGTGTAAAAGTCCTTTCAATGTTTTCTAAGTGAACACAATTTTTCTTCAGATCTCTCTTGAATAAACTTTACTATTGAAGGACTTCAAATCCACTCAGTTTTCTGGCCTGTGAATCTTTAGTCATAGAAGATGTTAGCAATTAGTTATGCCCTTGCTTCCTGGAGTTTGTATACATGCCATCTGCAAAACATCTTCGCCTGATCTTCTCCATTATTCAATTTTCTGATGCATCTTCTAGAGAAACTCTATTTCAAGTATCCAGTGATGCTTACTATTCAACGAATATTTAATATATTTGTAATTATAAATTTCTATCTGCAGTTCCTAGTTCAGTAGCATATGTTATTTTTTCTATTGAACCTTAAATTGTAGAAGATCGAGTGAACATTATTGGAGCACATCTGACTGCTGCCACTAGAGCTGCTGGGGCAAAACCAGCTCATATTCCAAATAGAACTCGCCCACCCATCACAAACTCATGTCTTGGATACTAGTCGCGGATGTCCAGCAAATGGCATTGAAGTACGATTGGAGATGTGGAAAGACAACCAAGCAAGACCACAATTTGGCGAAGCTGATATTGATGGCTGGATATTACTAGGGTCTTCAGCTACGGACAAAGATGGCCGAAGTGGTCAGTTGACAATGTGGTTGAGCTTGGTCCCAGGTGTTATACCGGATAAGCTCAACATCAAAGTATAATCCTGACGGATTCTTTCCCTATGTCTCTATTGTGTTTGAGATCAGAGAATCCCAGAAATGGGATCATTTTCTGTTCCTCTGCTGCTTTCACCATTCTCAATTTCCACCTATCGAGGTAGCTAGTTTGACAAAGTGGCTGGCAAGAGTTGAATATATTTTCACGAGGAATAATACTGTACTATATTTGAGGAATGAATCAGTTGCCTTTTTTTCTTGCCTGACACTGTATTTCTTCGGATCATTTTGTGTTTCAAGATTAAGCATAACATAGTTAATTTGTAAATACTAACATTCGAAATCTTCCCAAACAAATTTTAAGTGAAATATCCACGATAATTGTTATTGAGCAAGATAACTTTATAAATCAATAAGAAAAAAAGGAGAAAACTATAAATGCCATGGGTAGGTAGAAGAGTGTACCGTTATAATGAAAGTTACTTTGATATATTTTTGGAGAAGCATACTTTGATCGCATAACTTGCAACGTCTACATTGAGTCGTCTAGACAAAACCCTTTATTAGAGAGGGATTTTTTTTATTTTTGTTCCTCAAAATTCCCGATCTTTAATATTTACCCTTAAGGTTTTGAATAATAATAAAATAATCAAAATGTTCTTAAGAATTAAAAAAGAAATACACAAGGCAAAAGTTCAATGAAGTTATGCTTTAGGCATAAGTTCAATAGCACAAGGTTATATCTCAAGGCATAAGTGCAGTCATATAAATTATGCCTGAAGGCAAAGAAATTGAGCTCAAGGCACAAATTATGCCTTCAGAGTCGTTAAATTTATGTCTTCAGAGACACGTTCTACTACAAGGCAAAAATTTTATACCCAAAGAATAAGTTATGCCCCACGGCACGTGTAGCGACATGCTATGTCTGAAGTCAAAGAAATTAAGTTCAAAGTATAAGTCCAATGTGGTACGTTATGCCTAACGTATCAGTTCAATGATTACAAGTTTAGTGACCTTAAGACACAAGTTTTCTAAAAGTTCTTGTCTTGTGAATCAAATACGATAAAACTTATGCCCCAAAAGACAAACGTCTCTAAAAAGTTCTACCTTGCAAAATTAATTTTACCCAACGAAATTAGGGTTACAATTAAAGATATTTTGGACATAAATTTTTATTAAATGAACAATAGATAAAAATTAAAAAGCAAAAATTAAAAATTATCCAAAAATAAAGACGGCCTGCGCAAAAAACTTGGTTCGTCTTTTGATTTGGTATTTGGTTGTGTATATAGACTATATATGGCATGTTCTTGGTTACAAGAAATTCAACACAAAATACCTAAGTTACAAATAATGTGGTTTTATGAGCTGCTTATTTCCTGATTTTAAAAATCTTTAGACCAGGTTTACATTACATCGTTGTTACCGTGGTACCAGTAACATAAGACCACTCCAATAAAAATATAAAATTAACGTTTAGGGACCCCCCAAAAAAAAAAAAAAAAAAAAAAAAAAAAAACTTAATATTTTTTCTTTTCCCACTCTATTTGTGGTTCCTTTCTTCTCTTCTTCTTTCCACTTTTACTAGTACAGGATTATATCGTTCTTGATTTTAAACCTAATTTCATGTATAAATCTCAAGGCAAGCATGTGATCAATAAGGAAAAGTTACTCTTTTTCTCTATATATTTTTCCCTCGAACGACAACTAGATGGATTCGCACAAATAAGGAAAATTACTTTAACTATTCCTGCCTCCTCTTTTGTTTCTTTTTCCCCAAGAATGTGTAATACATGATGATACGTGTAAAATATAAATAGGGGTCTATCGGACCTCCTCTTATGTAAAAAAAATAAATTTATTTATATTTATATTCTTCTTCGAGTTGAATTCCAATATGTCTTTTTCAAACAACTGGTTTGGAGAATATTGCTTGCAGTGGTAGTAGTAATGCAAAAATTGAACAATGATGATGATGGTTGGCATATCCCAAACAAAGCTCTTTGGGGTGTTTTAGGCTTGGTTGTGCTAGGTCTACTCTTTTATATCGTAGACAGAGTTAAAAGAACAAAATCCTCCAAAATTAATGAGGCAAATCATAGTGATGAAGCTGCGTTCAAAGTGTGTAGAGGAGAAGAAAAGTAGGTTATATAGTTCAAAGCCTCTTTAATTTTCAATACATGTCAACACTTTTTTTTTCACGTCTGTTTGAGTTTTATGATATCTTAAAGAACAAGGTTGGATAGTGTTTTTATTTATTTATTTATGATTTTTTTGTTGAATAATGTGATCATCTCGATTAAAAGTTTAAGCTGTTAGAGCAAAAACACTTTATTTACTTACCTAATTTTATTCTTTAACATGCCTGTATGTCCCGTCGGCCTAATGCTTTTTCATGAGCCATTGGTGATAGATTTAATTATTCTTCGGCAAGATGCATGTGAACACTTTTGCTACTATATTAAAGTGTGTGATCATCTCATTTTAAAAAAATTAAATAATTATAAAAAGAATATTTTTATTTACTTATTTATCCAACGCTAAAACAGACATAAAATAGATTTAAAGAGAGAATTAATCTGAACACTCTCTTTTCTTCTTTAAGTCTTTGTGACGTAATTCGTTGTTTCTAACATTGCTTGATAGCAACTTGCCTACGCCTCTCGTGTTTTAAGATGTACTGAAGATGCACCGGCTATAAAATATATTTGAAAAATTATCTCCAAAAGTTCAAGGTGCATGTGCTTAGGCTTATTTTACATGTCTTCTATGGGCCTGTCCTGTTAGGGTGGAAATAAGTATTTATCTCGAATTGTTATTCCATTTTCAATATGAAATAAAAATAATATTATAACTCTGAGATAGTTAATTTTAAACAAGTTATTTTAGAATTTTATCCGTGAATAAACTCATTCTAGAATTAATTTCAAAATTAATTATTTCTTCCTCATACCATACACATTTTTAATGTTGCTGTTGCTTCTCCTCCTCCTTTGCCCATTTGGATTTGGTGTTAGAAGGAACTAAACCAAACGAGTTTTAAAAGAAAGTAGAGCATTTAATAATCCAATTGCTCAATCACAATTTATATATTGAATCATTCATGCTATCTAACTTAATGAATATTGTATGGTTAAAACTAAAATAATGCAATTGCATGACACAAGAGAAGACAAATTTTATGAAGTTTGAACTACAAGAATTGAACTCCAGGACACTGAAATGTCATTGTATTTTAAATGAAAAAGGGTTATATTCCTTTTGTATTCTTAAAAAAAATAATTATATTTGTATTTTATTATAATGTTTTTGATATATTTATACTTTTTCTTTTTGGCAATTAAAATTTTTATTAATCACCAGTTAACATTACAAAAACTCTAGGAAGGAGCCAACCAGCAACCTTCCTTCTCAATAGAACCCCCCCCACCTTATAAAAATCCTTCTCAAATCAGCCTTCAGAATAGGTCCTTTAGTCTTCATTAGCTTTGCCTGTAATATTCACCCATTGCTACTCCATCTCCCATGTTTGTATAATGCCTATCAACTATCCACACTCGAGGAAACTTTGCCAAATTTAATTTAATTCCTTTGCAAGTACATTGAAAGAAGAGGTGCTGGCAGTTTTCCTCAGTTTGGCAGAATGAGCAGCTTCCATCCGATATAGTATCCCTTTTTTTAGTAGTCTATCTTTAGTTCTCAACTTACCATGTAGTGTCAGCCATAGTATAAACACATGATTGGTTTGTGGCACACCAGGTTCTTCCCACGGCACAACTTACTACACCTCTTATATACTTTTATTTATAGGCCTCTGAAATTCTATACCTCCTGTGCAATCTACTGAAGCTTCCTCACACTAAACACTTCCTAACCATCCAAAAATGCTTGTTTAGGTACTTGTATGTCTTCCAACTTATTCCTCTCTATGTAGTATGTATGTAATGCACAATTTCTCCTTTCTAACTCAATGCCCACAACAATTTGCATACTGCACCTTTGGTACTAAATTTGCATATTGATAATGTTGGCCGCACTTCTAGGAAGAATCACCTTATCCTATGCTACCAAAATCATCCGATATATTCATACTTACGTCTAAATCTGAGCACATATTAACTCATAAACTGTTAATTCTCCTTGTTCCCACTTTTTATTTTTCTACGTGACATCGATATGATATATTTTTTTTTTCTTCCAAAATTAAATTATCTAATTCACTTTTTAAAATGTATTTTTCTAAAGCGCTGATATAATTATTCTATCATCTCATCCGATAAAAGAAATATTTGAAAGTATTAGTTACATGTTTTGTATTGCGGGGACTTTACCACAGGAAAAACCGAACCAAGATTTAAAAAATTGACTCTCTTTAAAGTGATTTGATTTAAAAATTTTAAAAACTAACATAATTAATTAAATTTGATAAATTAAAAAAGGAACCAAACCGACCTACATACCAATTCTATTTTAAAACTATTTGGACCAGATCTTTCCGATAAAAATATTACCCCCAAAAATCTGGTACCCTATTTGACTTTACCGATAAATTAGTATTTACAAATTAGTAGCACATGTTTTATTTCTACTTTATATTATATATGGTTCTCTTTCCCTTCTCCTTTTGCTAGCAGGGGATTGTTGATTTCAAAGACTCGCTGACCTTAAAATTTCCAGAAATCTTAAGGCAATCATATGAATAAGGAAAATGGAGAATGTTTCATTAATAAGTAAATTTACTTAATAAATCCCTCCCTACTTCCCTTCCTTTTTTTTTTTTTTGGGTTCTTTCCAAGAATAATAGACACATGACACCTATAAAAAATGGTCCACTTTCAACTCTCTACTGTGCACCATCTTCACAACATTATTTTTCCCTTACAAATTCAATATGTCAAATCCTGGAAATAATACAATTTACGGAGGTGACAATCAGAACAATTGGGGTGAAAATAGTTGGCATGGCCTTCTCATTCCATTCCTTAAAGGTCTCAGTGTTGCTTTTGTCTTATTTTTTGTGGTTTACTTTCTTGTCAGCTGTAATTGAACAACAAACGCAAAACCAAAAATGCCGAGGCAAATAACAAAATTGAGTCCGACGTCAACTCTGAAGGTAAGACAGAAGATGCAAGATTCAATAACAATAATAATTACGTCTCAGTCTCGAATGAATTAGAGTTTTCGATTCTATTTTTATTTTAACATTGTTTGGAGAGAGTGGTAGAAATAACTTTTAGCTAGAGTTTGTTTTTCTTTATTTTTTGAGTTTAATGAATTTATGATTTATTACCCTTGTGTAGTATAATTTACACGATTCTTTTTTCTGTTTTTTCACAATATTATTGTTGTTGGAACAACGGTTAGGGAGTGCCTTATAATTTATTATACTTTTTAATCCTATTGATTAAACTACGATACTTTAATCCTATTGATTAAACTACTTATAAAGTTCATGGTTGGTCATTCAACTTTGTATTTATTATTTAAAAGTCATTATTCTTTATTTTATTACACAAAACCATTTAACTTTGCCTCATATTTAAAAAAAGTAACTTTCCTAAAATTTAGTTAAAATTTTACCCAAAATGTGAGAGAAAATAAGAAAAATATCTCATATGTTTAAGGTAGGAATAAAATGGTCTCTTAAATATACTTTTGAGCATTTTGGTCTACTTTATTTTACTAAAAATGAGCCCTTTTTATTTCATATATTTATGAAACTCGACCTAAAAATTTAACAAAATTAAAAAAAAGTAAAAATAAACAAACAAACAAATAAAATCTTTAAATCTATTTATCATTAGTGTAAAATATTATATTTTCACTTTTTACTTTCCTTTTACCAATATACTATTTTGTTCAATTAATTTTTAGACGTTTTTCCTTTTCTTTGTAACATAATTTTATTTTGTCCATTACTATCTATACATTTATTAAGTAAATAAATATACTTTTAAATTATTTATATAATAGTTTCTGTAAAACATTAGTATCAACACATTGAGTATGCTAATCAAATATATTATTTTTTTTATTTTTTTTAGTTTTTCTGTTTTTTTAAAAATAAATAAAGTTATTTATATTAAATTAAAAATCTAAAAAGTTTTGGATGCGAGATTTTGAGACCGAGGACATAATTGAAAGATTTGTTAAAAACTAAAAATGATAGCATGCTGAAAATTTTAAAAAATATATACACAATGTTTCACTTTTGATATTCCAATTATTTCATACATAAATTGATTCTAACTAAACCTCATTTTTACTAGGATTTATACAATCGATACCTTTAAATTTTTGTTCAACGACAATAAAGAGAAGAAGCACCTATTCTTCATTTTCATTGAGCAGTAATAGTGAATAGAATAAACAAAAGAGTGAAAACTAATAAAACATGTTTATAAAATTAATTAAACAAAATAGTATTAGTATGAAAAGATAAATTTAAGTATATAATTTTGCATTAGTGATAAATACGTTAAAGGAATTGTTACAAAGATAAAAATAGCCAAAGTAAGTGTGGTATCATATGTCATATGGAATGTCAACATTATTAAGCGAAATTTGGGGAGATATCTATAATATTATTTGAAAGTAGCGTAAATTATACCTAAAAGTTACACCAAATCCTGCACAACTTAAAAAGTTAAAAGTGCAAAGAAAATGCATCTAAATGTGAGTCCATATTAAATATGTTTTTCATAGTTCTATAAAATTAACTCAAGTATTTGATGGAGACTAAATGTGCTCACATCTGACAAGTTTAAAGTTTCAAAACTGCTCAAAAGTATATTTAATGGACCATTTTGAACCTACATTCAAACATAAGGGCTCATTTTAAGTAGCATTTTAATTAAATTTTTTGTTAAAGTTATTTTATAAAAATGAGGCAAAATTAAATAATTTTTATATAATAAATTTTAAAAAATGACTTTTTGAATGAATAAACATAGTTAAATAATCATTCATAAAATTTACTCATTAAACTACTATACACGGAGATGTTGAGCTTCAAACAATACGGGATTTTGTTGAACTCAAAAGACAAAAGTAAAATAA
Organism: Datura stramonium; assembly: GCA_018107945.1. Lineage (NCBI taxonomy): Eukaryota > Viridiplantae > Streptophyta > Magnoliopsida > Solanales > Solanaceae > Datura > Datura stramonium. Next base: position 500,116 of record JACEIK010000093.1, on the reverse strand, counting down.
ATTCGAAGAGAAAAAATATCTAAAGAACTTCTCTGTTAGTCCTCTTTTTGTGTGTTTGTGTGGTCGTGATGTTTTTTTACGATATTAATATTCCGATTAACTTAATGATTAGCTTATTCTTTTTAATGCTTCGTATTGAAAAATCACTTATCATTTTTAATTAGTGGGAGGGATATTGGTAATGAATTTAAGTTTTATTTGTTGAGGGTGAAAAAATTATAATCTCAAATTTTTAGGAAGTCAAATTATTTTTTTTCTTAAATTTAAAATATGGTGCACTTTTGTCCAAAATACCTTTTGAAAGCTTGCTAAAACACAAAGTTTTAGTATTCATAAAAATATTTTTAATTTTATATTTGAAGTTTTATCTTTTTTTCAATTGATTACAAACACAAATAATTATATTTTAAGAATATTATCCTAAATATTACTTGTAACTATTTTTTTCCCCAGCAAAATAAAGAAATTCTAAAAATTCGTCCAAACAAACCAAAAAGTGCACTACCATTGGTTTAAGACAAAGACCCGTTCAAATAGAAGCAAAAACTGTCACAATCTTGGTGATTGACACTTTGTTGAGCTTTGTTACCATTGTAGTGAGAAAAACAAGATCTCTTTTAACGGAACATATAAGAAGAACAGTAATTTGTAACCATTGTCAATAAACCTATAAGTAGTTGCTCTCATGGTCATGGATAAATGTTTTTAGTCCAAATTAATCAAAAATCCAAATTTCTTCGTACTTTAAAGTATATATATATCTTCTAATAATAAGTCCTTTTGTGAAGAAGTATTTTGGAAGACAAAAATGCAGGCTATCAAGGAAAAGTTTAGTGATATGAGCACCATGCGCAAGGCCAAAGCTGAAGCTAAGGCGGAGGAAAAAGTAAGAATTATATTACACAATTTTCAGGAAAAAAAGAAATTGCTTTTGAGTAGCAGTAGAAGAAGTTATAAACCTTCATTAGGCGTAAATTATTGCTCTAATATTAGTAAAAGTAAATTATCTAGCATAAGACTTAAATATGACATTAAAGCTAATTTTTCTGTCAGCTAACTTCGTTTTTTCGTTAACAAATTCTTCTACTGCCGATATATTGAAAATGATATAGGCAGAGAAGGAATTGGCAAAGGTAAGAGTAGAAGTTGCACATGAGGTAAGATTGGCAAGAGAGGCAGAAGCAGCCATGGATATGCATGTCAATAAAGCAGCAGAGAAGATTGCACGTGAAGAGGAAAAACATATACATGAATCTGCAGGAACCTTGGATCCTTATGCTGCTGGCTTCACCAACACTAACAATCCCACTGGAGGAGGAGACCATTATGCCAACCATCCTGGTCAGCTCAATAATGCTGGAACCGGACCAACTAACAATCTACTTTAGACCCTTTTTGTACGGGTGGTGGATCTAGAATTTTTATTATGTCAGAATATAAATAAATAAACGCAAGAAGAAATTAATAAGGGAATTCAATATATACTATATATACGTGTTGAAATATGCCCCATGAGCTGTTAATCGCAGAAGATATTAGTTGTGAATTTTCTAGTTTTTAGGCATGTAGCTATTGGTGATTAGTTTCTAATTATTAGGGAGTTTCTGTTTTTCAAATTTAAATAGCTCTTCTTTCAACTTAATAATATAACTCTCCCTTCTCTTAAGGGACTTGTGAGTGTAGTATGAGTGAAGTATAAACAAAGTCTCCTACCTATTTCCTGAAAAGTCATTAGAATACATGAAAATAGAAAATTCTTCTGGTTCTTTTGCTATTTCTCTACCGGTGTTTGATGGAGGGAATTATTAGGTATGGGCTATCAAGATGAGAACTCACGTGGAGGCATGTGATCTCTGAAAAACAGTAGAGGAGGATTATGAAATTTTTGTTTTACCTGGCAACCCAACAGTGACTCATATCAAACTTCACAAGGAAAGAAAGACAAGAAAATTTAAGGTGAAAACTTGCTTTTATATGTGTTGCAATTTCAACCACAATTTTTTTCAAAATCATGACGTTGGAATCGACAAAAGCAATCTGAAATTTTCTCAAAGAAGAGTATCAAGGAGATGGGAGTAAGAAAGTGATGAATCTCATTAGAGAATTTGAGATGCAAAGAATGAAGAATTCTGAAATTGTCAAGGAATATTCAAATAGACTTCTTAGCATTGTGAACAAGGTAAGAAGGTAGGATAAAAGACTTCATGATAGCAAAGTTGTTGAGAAAATTCTTATTACATTATCTAAGAAGTTTGAACCAACCATTGCTCCCTTAAGAAATACTAAGAATCTGTCAAAGATCACTTTGGTAGAATTACTAAATGCATTGCAAGCACAAGAATAAAGAAGGTTAATGAGATAGTAAGGGTCAGTATAAGGTGCATTGCAGACCAAGTTACAAAATAATGCTGAAAGAGAGTACAAAAAAAAAAGGAAAGAGAATTATGCTGAAAATACTTAAGTTTTCGCTAGTAACGGAAGTAGCCACAACTCAGGCAGTAACAAAGAGGAAACAAATTCCCTCTGTCAGCATTAAAGTGGAAGGAAGAACCATCCTCATTTCAAATGTTGTATAAAGCCAAATATGAGATGCAGGAGATGTCAAAAACTTGGGCATCCTAAGGTCACCTGCAAGGAAAAAGGATTGCAACAACAAGGAGAAACTCAAGTTAAGTTACAAATCAATAGGAGGAAGAGAAACTCTTTGTACCATCATTTTTTTGCATTTAGTATTTTAAATGACAGCTGACTTACTGACGGTGATTGTTCGAACCACATGATCAATGATGAAAAAACCTTTTAAAAAACTTGATAGATCAATTATATCAAGAGTAAGGATTCAAAATGGAGAATACTTCCCAGCAAAAGGAAAGAAAATTGTAGTTATTGGGTTTAGTCTCCTTTTTGTTCATTGTTTTTGTTAGCTAAATAATTCTTTTTATTCTTTGTTTGAATAGGCATCACTGAAGATGTGATGAATCAATGAATAAGAACGTCTAAAAAAAATACCTACAATTAGCTAAAATTATCTTTTATTGCTGTTACTTTTACATTCTAGAAGATTTGATTTTAGACTTTAATTTTAAAAGATAATATCAACAAATTTATATTCTATTTCAGTATTTCCCAATGTGCAACTAATAATTAAATGGGATTGTTACTTTTACATTCTAGAAGATTTGATTTTAGACTTTAATTTTAAAAGATAATATCAACAAATTTATATTCTATTTCAGTATTTCCCAATGTGCAACTAATAATTAAATGGGATATTTTCATATGTATGAGGATTATAACAGCTATAGAATGAAATTTACGATATTTTTTAGCTTTACTTTTTACCCAAGTACTTAGAAACATTCTTATACAAAAATAGTATCTAAATTCATTATTAATAACTAACAATCATTCCATAGTTTCAGTAATATGCTAATAATTTTATTTATGCTAATATTTAAGTTTGTGTTGGTTTTTATGTTTTTTTTTCCTTTTATCTTTTTGACATTCTTTTCCTCACTCCTTTGTGCTAATTTAACTTACTTTTTAAAAATATAAAAGTAACAATTGAATAACCAGATGTTTTCATCATTACTAAAGTCCAACAAATAATCATTTCCATTTTGTATATATATATATATATTTTTTTTTAATCGGTATTTTTAAAATGTACCGGGCACAAATAAAAGGTATAGATTCATAAAGCGTGAGCTTTAGAATTTGGGGCATAAGTCCCAGCATAAAAATGTAAGTTCTGGGCGTTAAATTTAACTTTTTATTATTTTAAAAGTATTTTTTTATAAGTAATATTTTTATTATTGGGTTATAATATTTATTAGCATGTTTTCATATTGTAGTGATTTTTCAAGAATATATCAATAATAAAAAATAATTCTCATAGAAAATGAAGTTATAAATAATTTTTGATAATTATGCCTAAAATGATAAGATAGAGATTTCATAACCCTATGCTCCTGAGAAACTTTATCTATATTTTGATATTGCTCTTATAATTTATCTTTATCCTTCTTTGAAATATATATAAACACACCGCATAAATATTAGTTGAGACTGAGAAGAGAACTAGAGGAGATCGATGATGAAGGAGATGGTGATTTATTTGTGAGATTATCTCGGCTATTATCATTTTTTATTGTTGTTATCTTTCTCAAATAATAATTATAATATTCTTTTTTCATATTATTAACATTTGTTTGAATTTATTTGCAGAATTATTGAAAATATTATTTTTACTTATTTTGTTAGTAATAAAATTATAAAATTAGAAATAATGAGATATACACCCCCCAGATCCATGAGACTTACACACTTTGTCTCGGGCTTACGCCACCCCGTGCTACATAAAACACTCGCTCCCATACTACATAAAACGCCTCGCCTCATGCTATAAAACGCCGCCACGCTCCGTTTAAAACACTGCTTAAAACCATATTAGATAATTATAAAGATTAAATAAAATCAGAATACCTCTAGTTGCTGAGTTGCTATTTACTTCTTAACAATTTTTTGATATTTATACACAATCACAAAACTATTTTTTATCTTAATTATTATATATTTTTTGAAATACCATAAATAATTAATTTTATACATAATTAATAAAATAATATTTTTGTATTACGGTATTATTACATATTTCATTATCATTATTATTATATTTTATATATTATATTATTAATTTTTAAATAAAATAGCCTCTCATTTTACTTATGATATTACGTATCTATCATTCTCGTTTTCATTTTTAAATAGTTCAAAATAGCATCTTTTATTTTATAATACAGATTTTGTTAATAATGTTATTATATTTTTATTAATATCATCACTAATTGTGTGGTATTTTAATTAATGAAAACAATACATGAACATAATATTATAAATTAATTACCTATAGTATCATTCATTTTATGTTTACTAAAATTATTATTTTTAATTATCAAATATAATTTATAAGTATTAATAATTATAGAATCAATCTTAATTAAAATTAATCCCTAAATAATTGCAATTCTTCCACCTAAAATTACTTTTACAAAACTTCTCTTCCGTAACTCTTGTTCTCTACGATAAATAAAGACTTTGAAGATATAAATTTGCACTTAAAAATACCAAACTACACTTAGAGAAAATATTAATTATTAGTACATACAACAACAATACAATATATAATTTACACTAAAAAATATAAAAGTAATAAAATATATAAATCAGAAATACAAAGAAAAATGGGTAATAAATCAGTTAAATACGTAAATGATATTGAATATGTTTAAATAATGATGAGTTGTAAGGGTCGACCACCGTACTAGGAACCTGGTCCCTATCGTTATACACAAGCAAAGTAAGTAATGTGTATACAAGCAAATAAAGCAGTAAAAGAAATGACACACAATATTTACGTGGAAAACCTCCTTGCTCAAGGTAAAAACTACCACCTACCCGTAGGATTTTCAAACTCCACTACTAGATCTGAGCAACAATATTACGTACTCTCGTACAAACTAAGAGATTAACCTCCTAATCTCCCACTTGTAACAACTTATTACAAGACTTCAAACTATGACAACAATGCCTGGCCTACTAGCCAAACTCAACTGAAATACAAGGCTAACTTTAGCTCTAAAATGTCAACTAACCCTAGCCTCCACGTAAACAAAAAACCTTTGAAAGTAAGAAAACAACTTGTACAAAGGACAAAGTTTTCTATCTATTTCCTGCACTTTCTTCGTCAATGGCAAATTTTTCAACTTGAGCTCGCACCTTCGAATCTTTGCTTTTGAACAAGGAGACAATGGCTGCCTTTTTGGAAAGAAGAAGTGCTGTAAGAAAACAAAGAGGTCAAAAGTGTATTTTTCTGAATGAAAGACTTGTTGAGTTTTCCCTCCTATTTGTTTGTCCAACTTTCTTTTGTCCAATGGATAAAAGGGAGTCTTGTTCACCCTCAACAAGAAGCTTTCTACTGGTCAAGTACATATGACCTACTATGCTTAGCCTGCTGCAATGCTTCCATGCTGCACCGTCGCGCCGTTTTCACCAACACATCAAAGCATAAAGAAACTTTACAAACAGAAAGTTGTTTTCCGCCTGAAAATTTGAATTATCAAACATCGAGGATCGTGTCTGCATGAGGTTGTCATCATTAAAACCAACAATCTAACAATTTCCTTTTGATGATGACAACCTTCCATCCTTCTTTGCACGGTTTACGTATCAGGTTTCACAAGTGTATTCAGCTTCAGCGTAACTCCTTTCTTGCACAGCTACGTAACAAAGCCTACAAGTGTATTCGGGCCATGCAACGTACTTCACAAGTGTATTCCCCTTTCACCATACTTCCATCATTTGCTTCCCCGTCACAAGTCGCTCTCATCGCTTTTCCCCTGTCAAGTATCTTCCCTTGCATCATAAAAAGAAAAAAACAGTAAACCAAGACAGAGTGCAAAGATGTTAACTCATGGCCACTGGGCAACACTAACATGAACAGAATAAGTGGAAAGCAGAAAATAAACAATAGAAACAAGTAACAATCTCGTGATCCACGGTAAGCATTACATTACCACTTAACGGCAACACGAGAGAATATTACAAGAACTGCCATCAGGAAACAAAAATGAGGTAAGTTAGAGTACAGTTAAGGATCAGAGAAGGAGAACAACAAGTGAGCCATCATTTCGGGGCGATAAAGGTGGGTAGGAGGGAGGAGATGCGAGCATTAAAGGTTTCATGAGCAGAGAGGAGTTTCTTAGTCAAATCCTTGACTTCAGCCCGGAGGGACTCTGTTTCCTCTGCTTGTGTGCCTTTGAGTCGCACAGTTCAGCTTCCTTTTGGCAAGCATGCCGCAGGTGCGACATTTTCTCCCGGGCAAGGCGCAGACGCACCAGGTTCTCCCACTGGGTGCGCTTAAGTCGAACGGGATCTCAACCTCCTTTTGTACAAGCAGAGCAGTGAGCCTTTCTATCTCTCAGCAGTGGACTTCTCTTGTGAAGCAATCAAGTCCACATCAACGACCGGCCTTCACACCTCCCCACGTATCACGCATTCACATTCTTCTAACGCCGCAAGAGTGAACATCTGCTTTTTTCGTACCAACAATCCCCATCCCACACTCAACTCCAAAGAATTCAAACACTTTGTTCAGCAGAAATCCATAAGCCAGGCCATGCTTCCATCTTTGACGCATTATCTTGTAGACGTGATCGATCATCACACCAAATAAGGCTTATGGGCCGGAAAGTGCTAAGGGCCTTAATCAGAAATAAATCAGCAATTCCTGCAACGGTCCTTCTTTCAGTCCTTGGTAGAAGAACTTTGTTGACAAACTCAAACACCAGCTGATATTCTCCTTTCATCTGTTTCTTGAACACCTTTCTCGTGGCGCTTTCGTGCTTAGCATCTCAAAGAAATAAACTTTCTGCGGAGCATTATTCGCCAACAACCAATTCCATTCTCTCTTGGGCACCGGAGGATGGTACGAGTACTTGCTCATTCAGCATGAATGTTACTCCGCTCACCTTGCTAAAAATCACCATCTCAAGAAATTCTTACCATGATAAAACTTTCACTTTCACTATATACGGCTTCTGGGATCGGAGGAACAAAATGTGTGTCTCCAACCTTGAAAAGTGACCATCTCCACTAAGCTCTGCCATGCCACCATATCACAAATGTCTGATGAAAACTCTGCCCCTCAACACCTTTTGACTCATTAAAATCTGCTGCCTTGCCTCCTAGACAACCTCGAGAAATCATCTGCTCTTTTGAGGAGGCACAAACTCTGGTGCGAGGAACTTTTTCTCGAAGATGAAGAGGAGGATACACTGCAGGAGCGGCACTTCATCCTCAGAAACCACAGGAGGGCATTTTCTTTGCTTTTTCCCTTTTAGGATAAGCAACTTTTCTCTTCCCTTTCGCTTAGGCTTGGGCCGTGGGTACTTGTCCTAACACGTAGCCAAGGGAGTCTCATCACTCGCTTCATCAACCACAACAAGAGGCTGTACCTCTTCCTCATCCACTACCACTTCTTTCCTAAGTTTTCGTCTTCTTGGCGCTTCCACGTGACTTTCTTTCTAGTACTACCATAAGTTTTTGTGTAGAAGCTCCCCGGTTTGAAGAGGACGAACTCCGGCCCCCGGACCGGGTCTCGGCGCGCAGCACTTACTTTCCTTACTTTCCAGGAAAGTGGCTCGTCATCTAGATCCTCCTCACTCGTTCACTAAAGAATATCGAGAGTATTCGGCCTTTGAGGCGTTCCATCCCATTTGGGATGATGCAAACACACGGAGGAGATGCAGAGGGAGAAGTGGCCGAATAGACTGTGGCCAAAAAGCATCTGGAGGAGGAGGGTTTTGCTCTGGGACAAATAGCTGTGGGGTTGAGAAACAGAGGAGCCCTTGCTTCTTGAAGGTTTTTCCTGTAGTATAGGCTTCCCACCAAAGGACCAAAAGAGGGTTTCTGGCTTGAAAGAGAGAGGAGACACGACATGTAGAGGAGGAAGAGTGGCAAGAGGAGTGGGTGAAAGGGGTTTTCTAGGGGTTCGCCCCCGTTGACGCCTGAGGGTCCCGATGGCTCGAGGTACTGTAGAAGAGGGAATGTTGAGATCAACGATTGAGGAAAGGGGAGTACAGAGGGGTGGAGAAAGGGTTTATAAACGGGAGTGACGTAGGAGTGGTCTCCTGTTCTTGGTTGCTGGGGTGAGAGACCGACCTCGTTGCCCGCATGAAGTCGAGGTAGAGAAAGAGGAAGACATAAATTTTTTTTTTTTTGAGAAAATGAAGAGGGTTTCTGTGTTTCTAATCGGTAGGGAGAGACGTAAGAGAAAAGTGTGAGAGGTATTTGCAGAGAGAAATTTGTAAAAGTGAGAAGAAGATGGTAGGTGAAGGGTCTTTAATGAGGGGGTTAAATCACATCTAATCGAGGCACCGGTTGGACTGGTGGGGCAGGAAAGGTTACTGAGACCGGGAACCGGATGAGAAAGGGCGGGAAAAGTACTTCAGAATATTCTCACAGTTATGTTTATAAGTGAAAACGTAATACCGACCTGGTAGGACCCGGTCCCCAGAAGGTCCCTGCCTTGTCAATTTTCAGCCTCGTCTCAATCCCACTCATGCGTGTATACTGGGAAGGTATAGAACCGAGTTAGACGCATCAGTAACACACTATCAAGGATGTACTCGCATTCTGATCATAGCCAATACAAGAGTCAAAGCTTTAAGGAGAAAAAGAAAGAGAGAATTAGTTCATTTTTAATCAAACCCGCCTTAATCTGTTTTTCGAATTGATCCCCTGTTAAGAGCCTTAGTAAAGATATCTCGCAATTTGATCTTTCGTTTCTACAAAATCCCTACACGAATATTTCCTTTCTCAACATTATCTCTTAGAAAGTGATGTCCGATGTCAATGTGTTTGGCTCGCTTTATGTTGCATTGGATTCTTGGCCATATTCAGCACCGGTATTATCACACATCAAAGGCATACACTCGCCAGAACTCCAAAAAATCCTCCGCTTGTTGTCCGATCCTACGCAGTTGAGCACAACATGAGGCACAGCCCACATATTCTCGCCTTTTTACCTGTGGAGAGTGTTACCGAATTTTGTTTTCTTGATCCCCAAGAGATTAGTGAGGGACCTAGAAAATGAGCCATTCTGATGTACTTTTCCCCGTCAACCAAATACCCAAGATAGTCAGCATCAGAGTAGCCAACAAGGTCAAATGATCCTCCGGATGGATAGAAAAGTGACCAAATCTGAAGTTCCCTTTAGGTATCCGAGAATTCTCTAGCAAATTCTTCAAATGAGATTCCTGGGGACAAGCTTGGAAGCGAGCACACATTCCCACACTAAATACAATATCCGCTCCGCTGGTTGTCAGGTAGAGGAGTGAACTGAATGATGCCTCTGTACATGGTTTCATTCACCGTGACCAGTTCATCATTGTCCGGCTTTGGAGGCAGACTATGGGGAGGACAATTGGCTTAGCATGCTCCATATGGAATCGTATGAGCAAACTTGATGTACTTCGCTGGCAAATTGAGGTTCCAACTCTGTCTTGCTTCACTTGCAGGCCTAGAAAGAACATGAGCTCTCCCATCATGCTCATCTCAAATTGTTTCCCATAAGCTTTGCAAACTCTCACACAGTGAATCAAGTGTGGCTCCAAAGACAATATCATCAACATACACTTGAACAATGAGTAAATTTCTCCTCTTGTTTTGAGAAAGAGAGTGTTATCAATTCTTCCTCTCTTAAAACCCATTATCAAGTAAAGAAATTTAGATAATCTTTCATACCAAGCCTAGGTGCTCGCTTTCAATCCATACAATGCCTTGTCCAATTTTGTACACATGATGAGGTCTATTAATGTCCTCAAACCCGGGGGTTGCCTCACATACACTTTTTCCTTTAAGTACCCATTTAAGAAGGCACTTTTCACATCCATTTGAAACAACTTGAACTCCATGAAGGAAGCGAATGCAATTAGCATGCGAATGGCCTCCATCCTTGCTACGGGAGCAAAGGTTTCATCATACACCTTCTTCCGATTATATCCTTGGAACCACCAATCTCGGCCTTATTTCTGACAAGAATCCCTTGCTCATTCAAACTTTGTTCCTGAAGACCCATCTGGTCCCAATAACAGTTCTGTCGAATGGCTTTGGAACCAGGTGCCAGACTTTGTTTCTTTCAAACTGATGCAGCTCCTCCTGCATTGCATTGACCCATTCGGGACATCCTCTGCAGCCTTTGATGTTTTTAGGCTCATCTTGATATGAAGGCCGATGAAGCAAAAGTGTTTCGAGCCTGATCTGGTCTGCATGCCTGGAGTCCAGGGGAGACATCAAGTTGTCAAGAGGGTGAGAGGACTTTAGTTTCCAGTTTGATTCCCACAGACTTCCCAGACTAACCATGTCCTCCTTCAAGGTTTTCAAGAAGATTGGCCTCTTGCAGGAATGTCAACTAGCACTGGGCAATTGCTCCCGGTTGTTCAATCATTTGGATTTTCCTTCTGTAAGTCATCTTCGCTGGAGTGATTTGTTGCTGCATCATGAATGATCTGAGAATCATCCTGCAATGGGTTATTTGCCGTCTATGTTCTCCGACAGATCCCGATTGACCGCCCTTCTCGTGTTAGCCGTAGCTCACTCTCATCCGCATTCATTTCTTCAGTATTCTTCATCTTCCCATTTCGTCAAAGATGACATGGATGCTTTCTTCAACACACTGAGTCCGTTTATTATAGACTCGGTATGCTTTGCTTTTTAAGAAGTAGCCCAGAAAATTCTTCATCACTTTTGGGATTTTAATTTTCCTAGGTTATCCTTTCCATTATTCAACACAAAGCACTTGCACCTGAATACCCTTAAGTAGTTCACCATAGCTTCTTTTTTGTTCAGCAGCTCATAGGAGTTTTTCAAGTAGTGGCTGATTAAACACTGTTGGGACAACATAACAAGCCGTGCTGGGATGTACCCTTTCTCGCCCAATGACATTGCTACTCCTCCATCTATCAACATTGTTCTAGCAATATCAGCAAGAGTTCTATTTTTTCTTCAACAACCTTGCTGTGGGGTCCTGGGAGCAGAGAAGTTATGGCTAATTCCCTATAACACAAAAGCTTCAAATTTTGCATTTTCAAATTCGGCCCATGGTCGGACCTAATCCCCGCAATGTTGCAAGTCACCACTTGAATTTGATTCTGCAAATGACTCAAAGGTAGGGAATGTTTCATCCTTGATCGAAGCGAACATTGCCCCAGGTGTACCTTGAGTAATCATCAACCACCACAAAGATGTGAGCTTCTTCCTCCACGCATCGGGTAATTTTGATACGGGTCCACACAAGTCCATGTGAGCAATTCCAGGGTTCCTTGAGGTGCTCACTTCCTTCTTATTTTTGAAAAGAGATCTGGTATGCTTCCCTTGAGCACAGGCATCACAGATCTGGTTCTGAGAAAATTTCTCTTTGGAAGTCCTCGTACCAGTCCCGGACACCAACTTGTCGAGGAGAACTGTAACTTACATGCCCCAACCTTCGTGCTACTGTGGTGGCTTCATCATCTACCACCCTTAAGCAGTTTGGGGTTTTCATCTTCAGTAGCTGAATCAAGATCAGCTACATACATGCTCTTGCATCTGTCTGCAGTCAGAATTACCTTCCTTGATTGGAGGTCTGTCACTGTGCACCTATCTCGATAGAAATTTAACTTCATTTCCCTTGTCACATATCCGTGAGACACTCGCAGGTCAGATTTCGGGCCCATCCACATAGAAGACATTCATAGCATGATCAACAGTCTTTCCACCTTGCCAACACCAAGAATATGCCCTTTTCTTGCCATCTCCAAAGGATACCGATCCTCCTTGATACGCTTTGAGTGGAGAGAAAATTATCAATTTCAATTGCCATGTTTTTGAGTACCACTATCCATGTACCATTTCCATTGCCCTCTCTCACTCCTTCCTGCATGGGCAATTCATATGTTAGATTTGGGAACCCATTTGAGCCTGAGTTCCCAGTACCGAGACAGAGGAAAGATTAAATTTCTTTTTGACCATTCCGTAGCCTCGAATGAGACATCAGGGGATCCGATGCCTTGATGGTCCCCTCGATTTCTTTACCGATCACAACTTTTCTTAAAGCAGCCTGCCTAGAAGCACATTCAGGTTTAAGATGACCATTTCTTCCACAGTGGGTACATAGCAGGTTATCAGGATTGGATCCATATTTACTATGGGGATTATATGGAGGATAAGTTTTCTTGTATCCAATTCCTTCACCGGAATTTGATCTCTGTCCAGTCAATTTTCCTAAGATTTGTGAGGACACATTCCATTTGAGGGATTTCTCAAGTTCAGCCTTAAGGTGGGTGACATCTTTCTCAAGTTCAGAATTCTTTTTCATTATAGAGGCAAGCTCTTCTTGTGATGCTTTTAGTTCTACCTCTAACTTTCTTTGAGCTTCTCTGATGTCACTAACCCTCACTTTTCAATGAAGTTGCTTTGCTCGTTGCTAGCTCTTGGCATTTCTCTTCTGAATTCGACGGGTTAGCGATCAAGTTTCTCTTTTGGATTCTAGTTCATCAATGCGATGATTCAAACCTTCCTTTTCCTTAGTAAGATCATAAAATGAGTCAATTAGATCTGCGAGGCTAATGACCTTAATTCCTTCATGTTATAATCTTTCAAGTTCTTCTTAATATCATGGAAAGTTACCTCTTCTTCTTCATCTGCATCTGCATTTGAGTACGCCATGAAAGCGAACATTGTGTTGAAGGGAATCATCATCCTCCATTGTCATCATTGAAGCATCCTCTCCAGCTTCATCATTATCGAATCATCCGAAGAATTTTCCCAAGCAGCTAGTTAATTCCTTCAAGTTATAATCTTTCAAGTTCTTCTTAATATCATGGAAAGTTACCTCTTCTTCTTCATCTGCATCTGCATTTGAGTCTGCCATGAAGGCAAACATTGTGTTGAAGGGTGAATCATCATCCTCCACTGCCATCATTGAAGCATCCTCTCCAGCTTCATCCTTATCAGAATCATCCGAAGAATTTTCCCAAGCAGCTAGAGCTTGCTTTACCAACTTGTCAGCTGCAGCTCGTCGTCTGAACTTATCTGGAACCCGGTCCTTCCTTCGGGCTTTCTCTGCATTGGCTCTCAAGTACTCTTTGTAGTCAACCTTGTGCATTGGGCAATCTTTAATAAAGTGACCTGGTTTACCACATTTGTGGCAGAGATCATTTGGACCAGGTCCCCGGTTTNTCAATTAATACGCAAGCTAATGATCTCAGTTCCTTCACATTATAATCCTTTAAGTTCTTTTTAATGTCATGGAAGGTTACCTCTTCTTCTTCATCTGCATTTGCATTTGAATTTGCCATGAAGGCAAACATCATGTTGAAGGGTGAATCATCATCCTCCACAACATTCTCTCCAGCTTCATCCTTGTCTGACTCATCTGAAGAATTTTCCCATGCAGCTAGAGCTTTCTTGACCAGCTTGTCAGCTACGGCTCTTCTTCTGAATTTATCTGGGACCCGGTCCTTCTTCCGGGCTTTTCCTGCACTGGTTCTCAGGTACTCCTTGTAGTCGACTTTATGCATTGGACAGTCTTTGATAAAGTGACCTGGTTTACCACATTTGTGGCAGAGATCATTGAAACCAGGTCCCCTGTTTGAACTTGGCTTCTTTGAAAAGCTGCCACTTCGCCTAATTATTTTTTGAAACCTTCTCGTCAAGTAGGCCATGTCTTCATCCTCCTCACTGGAGCTTGCATGAGCTCCTTTGAGAGCTAGACCCTTTTCCTTCTTCTGCTCACTTCTGCTCTGGTCCTGTTGCCTTTTGAGCTCATAGGTTTTCAGATTTCCTATGAGTT
>JACEIK010000093.1:455956-466586 GCA_018107945.1 Datura stramonium | reverse complement strand
GGTGGCTATAGGCCCAGATGGCCGGAGGCTGTGTTTACAGCCGCTATATAGCCCTTTGTTTCCAAAAACCTGAGATAGAGCTAGCCAGGCACCAGATGTGCCTCGGCCCACCAGTTAGTAGTCCAGGTCCATCTAGGGCACCAGGTGCAAGTCATACCCCCCAAGGCGGGGCGTGACACCTCATGCAATCGCTTTTCCTTTGCAAATCACCTCAAGAAGCTCCCAATCTATCAAAATCATATTCTACATCAGAATACCAATCTATCGACACCTATATTTCAATTTAAAATTCTTAGTCAAAAAGTCAATTTCGAGCCCTCAAGGGAAAAATTTAAAATTTCTCTTAGAATAAGTTTATCCATAAAGTAAGGCGCTCAAATTTGAAATTTCTTTTAAAATAGGGTTCGCATAGACTCTCAATCACCAAATAAAGATTTCATAATCTTATGTGCAAAATTCCCAATTTTAATTACCCATACTCAGTTTAGACGAAATAATAATCGATAAATAAGTGGGCAAAAACCTAGTGGAGAGTTAGAATCTTATTCCCGCGATAAAATCTCAAAATATCTTCAACAATATCCTCAATCCCAGCTCAAAATCTCTCAAAATAAAAATAAGAAGTCTAAGTTTGAAAATGAAAAATTAATCTTGTCTAGGTGCACTTACTCGTCGCGAGCACGACAACCCTCCGCGAATGCGAAGCATAAACTTTAACCTGACCAAGAGATTTCTCATCACGAAAGTGATAGCCAATGAAGTTCTTCTCCGCGACTCGATCAAGACTTCGCGAATGCAAGACGGAACTAGTCTACACCAGAAACCAGCTGACAACAAACTCCATCTTATGTGAATTCTTATAATGAACCTCGAAATCAACCTTCCTCCCCCGAATACAAACTAATAGTGCAAATCGATCATAAAATACATGCCAAACCAGTTGAAATCATCAAATCACCATTCCAAAGCCAACTCCAAATTTAACAAAAACTAGAATTTCACCTAAAGGTCTAAAATGCTACCAAATGCCTTGGGAACTATTCCAAATCTCTAACTAGGTTATAAATCCTCCTCCTCACATAGTGGAATCGTCTAAACTCGAATCCCACATCCTTCACATGAAATGTTGACTTTCATCAAACTCTCTAAGTTTAGAACTTTCAAAATTAAAAATCATTTTAAAAATGCATCTGATCACCTCAGAAATAATGTCACCCATCTTTCCGAGTCACAAAAAGATAATATAAGCTATGAGGAGGGTCAAATACGAAAAAAGAGGCAAAAATCACAAAAAGACCTTGAAGGACATTACAATACTTAAAACAAGTAAGTGTCTACTTGTCAAGTAATAACATAACCTCGCATAAGTAGTGCTTGTTATGTGACTCACAAAATAAATTCTCTCATTTTTCAACTACTCCATCTCTTGTTTTATGTGGTTAATATTAAAAGTCTATTTTTTCTACTAGGTTTAATTGATTTTCTCAACTCGTTAACTATTAAAATCTAATCGATTTAGGATTTAGAAAAAGTAGTTTCACCTAGAATAATAAAAGGAAGCAATCTCAAAAGATGAGAGAATGATTAGATCATTTCCTTGTAACGTATGATTGGCTAAAACTATTTTCAAAATTTTTTGTTCAATATCTACCCCATGCTCATTTCAACCCTATCCCTTTGTTATTAAGTCTAGACCATGCTTGTCTGCCTAGGAAGGATATATTTTGTTTTGGGAGCACCTCATCTGGATTTTCCTAGTGTCATAGCCAATTTGTGGAACACCTCTCTAAATCTACTCCAATCAATTGAAAGTATTTACAATTACAATCTTGAAAAATATATATTTTCTTTGCCTTGTATCTAGAAAATCTTGAGAGACCAAACACCTCTAGATGGACAAAATTGATGAGGAAATAAGTGAACAAGAAGCAAATATATTACTGTGAAACACTTGGAAAAAGAAATAAGAGGACCTAACATCTCAAGAAGCTAGTAAAGTAAGTTTTCATGACTCATTATTATATGATCAATGTGACTCAAATCCTAGATAATATCAATCTTCTAAATGAACAGGAAAATCCATCCAATCATCCAAATTCTATTCCTACATCTTTAGCTAAAAATAAACTATATGCCCCCTAGAAACTTGCTCTGATTGTTAAATTAGTAGGGAAAAGGGTTGGAAATAACTTTCTCAAAAGAAGGCTCCAAACAATATGGCAACAAACTTAATTGACATAGATAAGGACTTCTATCTTATAAAACTCACTAAATCGGACAACTATGAGAAAATCCTTCACCAAGGCCCTTGATTCTTAAGCTCCCAATATTTTATGTAAATGGGAACTCAAATTTAATTCCTCAAATGGACACATTAAATACTCCACTGTTTGGATACGTCTTCTAGATGTACCTATAGAATTCTATGACCTTGTAATCCTACAATAAATAGGCAGCCAAATTGGATCGGTACTAAAAATTGATACAATCATGAGTACAACTAAGGGATCGATATGCTAGACTATGTATCTTTGCTCCCTTGACAAAAAGAAGAAAACATTCACTCCAACCTCTTCAAAGTAGAGCCTACAAAAAAATAAACTATTCAATGCCACAAACCGAGGAATAAACCCTAACCAATTA
This sequence comes from Datura stramonium, assembly GCA_018107945.1. NCBI lineage: Eukaryota > Viridiplantae > Streptophyta > Magnoliopsida > Solanales > Solanaceae > Datura > Datura stramonium. The sequence continues at coordinate 463,943 of JACEIK010000093.1, read as the reverse complement.
TAATATTAAGAACTAATTTATCAATGCTCAAAAATTCAAAAAAAACAACTACTATTAAATTACCTAAAGCTAAAACTCCAGCCACCACCCAAAATCCATTCAATCTCATACTAGTGAGAGGGGTGATTTTGAATGTCAGGTCATAAAAAAAATAGTATTCAAAACATGGTCTATAAGTTTTTCACGTCAGATTCAAATATTACAAATTTGGATAAAAATATCAAAATAAAGACTAACTTATTACTCAAAACAATTATCCCAATTTCAATTCTCATGGATTGACCCCTCTACATAACCTAACCATGGCTCATGAAACGACATATGAACTAATATATTCTAGTACACAAACTACTTTGTAAAATAACCAATNCTTGGAGAAACAACTGGATCCCTGAAGCTGATTGAACAAGTTGTCAATCCTGGGTACAGGATACCTATTCTTGACTGTAACCCTGTTCAACTTACAATAAATACAAAATCCAGCTAATCCAAACTTTTCCCATAATCTAGTTAGTGGTCTAGAAAAAAATAACTCTGAAAAATAACTTTTAATTTCAATTCTCTCCTATGATAGAGAAAGACCCCCAACACAGGAATAGCAATAAAGTACAACATAATCTCTTAGTACAACAGTGTATAGATTTCAATCTCTCAACTCTACCTCACCATTACAAACTCCTAAACTTAATAATGGTAAAAAAATCTACACCATGATACAATCTAACAATTATGTCCGTCACCGCCAATTCCAGGTCCAAAAATCATGCCAAAATCATCTTCCTAACAACAACCAACACCCTAATTATCACTATCAAAGTCACTACCCAAACAACAACTTCAACAACCAACCTTACTAATAACCACCTCTAACAAGCAACCCACAATACCAGTTCCATCCCCTCCTGCCCTTCCACTATTAATGGAGTTCTCAACGATAACCTACTCCTACAACCCATACTATTTTCCAATAGATATTGGAACTCCTACCATACATTTCCCACAATGTAGTGTTCTAGAATCTTACGACCTTTTTCAATCAAAACTACATCACCTCGAACCAATATCTTCTAGAAATATTTCCACATGTTTCCTAGACCTTCCGTACTAAGAAGCAACCAATACGTTCATTGGAACAAAATAGTAGCAATCCTTTATAAACCTAGTGGAGAAGGGGTTGACAGATAGTCTCATAAGGCTAGTTGCACTATAAATCAAACTAACCTAGGAGACAACAAATTTGGAGTACTATAATCTCCTCTTTCAGCCAACACTACTTAACAATAAATATATGCAACACTTATCCCTTATACTCTAATTGAACAACTTTGTAGGCTCATCCCTACAACAAATCCTCAACATACAAACCGTGCAACAAATTAATGATGCACCTTTGATGGAAAAGGAGGACAATTATATAAAGGATCAATTAGTGCTGCAAATGCAAATGCTGGAATTATCATCCCATACGCAACAATGTGTCGCACCACCGATAGCTATTTCGGATCTGGAGGAAGGGGCACTTAGCATCCTCGATCACTTCATTCAACCCCTATTTCTAAAGAACTACCATAAACATGTACGAAAATATTTAAAAGAAGTTCTTGATCAAAATTCAAAAGGATGTGACAAACAAATCCCTAAATATATGTACCTACAACTCCCAAGCCCCACAAAAATATGAGTAATATTCAGACCCACATTGAACTACTCAAATTTTCCAAACTCAGAGAGTGTATCTTATAATCCATTTAGGTCAAGTTTGGAGATGTCCCTGAGACCGGGAGGGAGACAAAAAATATTTGAAAGATCATATATCAAGATGCTACACTGGAACTTTAGAAATGGCCACAATCCAAAGTTTATGAGAAATTTGTGTGTGCTAGTAGAATGGAACAATCCTACCATACTTGCTCTTACTAAAACAAAAAATGGCTAAACATGAAGCTATTTTTCAAGTTTTGGATTTAACAGATATTATCCAAGTTCCAGCTACTCGATACTCAAGTAACATTGCACTATTTTGGGAGAGTTCGGAGGTCACTATTGACCCTTGTTACTTATTGATAGGAGATACACATTACTATTAAGGTAAGCACAAACACTCCTAAATAGTTTTTTTTAATCTATGGTAAATGTTTATCATTTTAGAAAAATACTTTGGGATAGCTTGAAAAACATGACTAATGAAATTGCTAGCCCTTGGCTTGTTTGCGACAATTTTAACGAAATTGCTAATGCTTTAAAAAAATCAAGGGGTAATCCTATTAATATTGTTAAATGCATTGAGTGGTTGAATGGTATTTATGGGGCAAAAATTTATTTGGTCTAACAAACATAAAAACAAAGGGACTTTTTATTATGGAAAAACTTGATAGATTTCTTAGCAATCATACTTGGCTCAATTATACCCGAACTCAAATGTTACACAACTCTCATGTACTCATTCGGATCATTTCCCTGTCCTATTAAGCCTTATCAAAAGTACTACTGAACCAAACAACTTGTATAGATTTAAAAAAATGTGGCTTAGGCAACAATGGATTTTTTATACCCAGGAAGGTAAGTGTCTTCCTCCCNTCAAGAGAAATAAAAAATCAGAATAGAAGAGCTTGCACCACCCATGAGTAAATATTTTTTAGTAGCCTCATTAGACTGTACATCTTTCTTGGTATATCCAGATAATAGGTAGGAGCATGAACTGAAATATTCTGGGGCTACAAAGATAATTATTAAATCATTAGCACTGCACGAAAATATCCCCCGTAGAGTAGTTGTTAATATGAATAAGAGAAACTCTATTATAGCCATTTCTATATAATCAATGTACTATACGGATAGAGGAATATAGAGTTGAACATCATAAAATAAGAGATTGAAAATTTCGTTGAAATTGTTCATTTGAAAATTTTTCAAAAAGCTAATCATAGGTTCTTCTCTCCACCAAAATAATAGAGTCGTTATACTCATTACTAAACTTATTGAAGAGGTGAAATATAAAAAAGATATATCTTTTTTACCAAATATTAAATCGATCATCAGAGAAACAATTAGGCGAAAATTAGGGTACATTCTAGAAAAATCAAACTTCCATCGAAGAGAAGCAAATGAATGGCTAGAGTCAAAAATGAAGTTTTCATTCTATACATGCTAAATCATGAATTAGTAATTGCTTCCAATATCCAAAAAAATCCAATTGTGTCAAACCTTTCCGTTTTGAAATAGTTGTGGAATCTCCATGAATAGGATCAAACCATATTCCATGGTATTTACATGAGGCTCCTCTTTAAGAAGGTCTTGCAGAGGGCTTAGTTGATCCATGATTTATGTTCCATCTTTCATTTTCTTTTTATTTGTTTCAAGAAATCTATCGATCAATTTTGATTCTTTCTTTTTCTCTTGATTTTTTTCAATCATGTTATATAGATCATGTTCATAAATTAATGAAAATATGAAAAAGCTCTATTTACCTTTACCATTCTATGAGTCTTTTTATTTTTGCATATGGCATCGCCACTCCCTTTGGCAGCATCAACTAAATTGAAACTTAATTTGAAAGCCATATTTTGAACTAGACGTTTAAGATATACCGCTAATAACCAACTAATAGCAAGTGTTTTTCCTTGTGTGGATCCTATTGTAATGGGAACTTGATGAGTCGATCTACCTACATGTCTTGTGTTACTATTATATCGGGAGTTACTCCACATATTACTTGGTGTAAAATCGATATTCGTTGAATATTTTTCATAGCTAGATAGATAATTTGATAATCCAATGACTTTTTTCTGTGTTTCGAAATACAGTTAACCAACATGTTAACTAATCGACTATGATAAATTAGATTAAATTTTTTTCTGAAGTATCTCAGCATGACATGAGCGTAAAAGGGGTTTGAATAAATAGTTTTCTTTTTATAAGGGTTAAAAGCACTAATTTTTACTTTTTACCCCCATATTATAGGGTGGATCTCGAAAGATATGAAAGATCTCTCTCCAAATTGTACATACGACTTTCATTGAATGCGGCTTTTAATATAATTTTTTATGTATCTATGAGATCGAGTATAGAATTTAGTTTACTCACTTTAAATTGAGTATCCATTTTGGAACTCCCTTTGCTACCAGGATTGGAAATCCTATATGTTACATATCTATAGGATTAAGTTCTTGGTTTTCCGAAATAGTGTAAAAAGTTCTTCGAATCATTAATATTTGACTCAGACCTATTCTAGAAAAAGTTGAGGAATGAAATTTGGACATATAAGAGTTTCGTATCGAATCTCTTTAGAAATAAGATCGTTTGTCTCGTGGTAGCTTGCTCCAGTTTTTCATGACCCGAGAATAGACCCTGGACGCGACACGGGACCTAAAACCACAAATGACTCCAAGCTAACCCATTGTACATGTATAACATAAACATAAGCATATAAACTAGGTGGAAGAATCAAGGGACATAACGTAAGCATAATAAGGCTGAGATATCATAAAATAAATAACGGAGACAACAAGTCAAACCGCTAAACATCTATACATCATAGTCTGAAAATCCTCTAAACATAAGATGAGATGAAGGGACCGACTCCCAACTAGATCTACAAAATATGAAACTAAAATTATTAAAGGTAGACTTTTATGACCCGAACGTACACCCGGATCGTAGACACGGGACAAGGGACCCCGAGAGAACCCAAGTCGACCCATGACATGCATGAAACTAATCTTATTCAAATAAGCGAAATGATAATCATAAAACATAGAGAACGTAATTATAGCATAACATCAAGAAACACTGGGTGTATACACAGCGGAGCACTACATACTTGTCTGAAAGCCTCTAATACATAAGATGGGCTGATGGGATATCATCCCCAACTAACCTGACCAAAACTGAACATAAACAACATGAAAGTCAATCAAAAATGTCCCTCGAAAGAGGACTCACCAATAAGATGGAAGCGTAAGCTGAGATGGACTAAGTATGAGGATGAGCCTGAGATCCGGACCCTGTATCAATAAATGATACAGCATAGAAAATATGTGGTCAGTATGTGGAATGTACTGATTATGCAAGGTATGTAAAATAGACATTTAAAAGTAAAACAAAACTCATAAGTAACATAAGAGAAGGACATCATGCATATATCATAAACTTCGTGAGAAAACATAAGGCTCAAGGCTTTCAAATCATTCGTAAAATATTCATAAACATAATCGTAAGTAAACTTGTCAGACATAAATTGATCCAATAACATAAATATAACAATGCATAAAACATGAGGAACAATGGGAGGACTCTTCATAACCAACACAATCATGGTAGAGCCTTCCATGATGCTCCAACTATCTCACTCAAGTGGGCAGAGCCGACCCTGGCTTGCCAGGCGAGGGTCGTGCGTGAGGCGTGATATCACATTTGAGGGGATCATTATCAATACATCATATCATTTAGAAACCCATGATGGCACGTGTTTATGAGACACCGACGTAGTCCTTTGAATGCCGGGCTGCTCGGTGCTAGACACGGCTTCCAAAAACATGCATATAGGCTCATACATAAATCAATAACATCATGCATTAAGATTTATTGGCTAAAATATAACATTTATCATCATTGATCCCTTTTAAACGTGCTTATCAAAGAATCAAAGCCCTTTTTCATTTGCCAACATCAAAAATCGATAAATCATGTAATTCGTTCATAAATCGTAGTTAATTCTTCAATATGTGGGCATTTACCAATACTTCATCATATTCAATTCTTTTAAAACATGCTCATAAACATGGGTAGCTTGAAAATCATGCTTTTCTACCATCAATAAACTCAAATTATAGAGTAGTCATCATATATCATAACTTCCATGAACTTTCATCAAGTGGGCATTTTTAGATTTAACAGATTGAAACACGATTTGAAGAAAATAATAATACAACCTGCCCATCATTCATAATTTGATAATTAAAACTCAATCAAATGAGACCCAAAAAGAGAAATCACATTTTCATGCATTTGGGTAAAACCCCATAGAACTTGAATAGGAGAATTCATGAATTAACTTGAAGTTTGGGCATGGGCGAGGAAGAATTCCACCCATTTTGAAACTCTACATACCTGGGAATGGTTTGAGTCACAGTTCCTTGAACACCCACAAAGAAATTGATGAAAATTTGGGGAAGAAGATCTTGAATTTCCAAAAAATATCTCTAAAGTTCTTGCATTAGAATGGGCATGCATAAAGGACTCAACTCATATTACCGTACTCAGAAAATATCCAAAACGATGTAGTTTAGTGGCTAAAAATGTGGAAAGGTCAAAAATGCCCTTAAATAATTTCCTTGAAAACCTGCCACCGACGGACCAATGACCGACCCAACGGGTCGTGACAACATACCACGACTCGAGGTATCGAGTCGTTGAGTCCACTGCTTCATCTCATGCCTCGAATCCTTCCCACGGCTCGTCAGGACAAGTTGTGACTTCAAAGGACGAGTCATTGGATTGACTGTCCTCAACTCCTTGACCAAATCCGGCTTTCCTTCGCACGAGCTTCACCACGACTCGTGGTGACTTCCAACGAGTCGTGGTTTCCATCCGTCGTCTGCACTGGAACCTTCAACCCACAAACGACGACTTGAAAAAAAGGGTCATCCCTCTTAACAACGAATCATGGGATGCCCTGTTACTTCCTCCTCAACCTAAGTCTAACATCCTCACGACTGGTGACTACGAATCATTGTTCCCAACAATGGGTCATTGCACCGTCCGTTGTCTCCACTATTTCACTGACTTCCTAAACCACGATAGCTTGTGACAAACCGTGGTACCCTACCACGAGTAGTAATGTCGTCCGTTTTGTGATGATTTTGCCAGTTTTCTGCACTTTTCAAATTTGACTCTCGGGTCTATTGTTAGCCCATTCCGGTGTATTACAATATCTCCCCCTTGAAAACATTCATCCTCGAATGTAGGAATCAATCAGCCAACAGAAACATACAATTTATCATAGCTATATACTGATCATTTTAACTGAAATTTCACGAAATGACTACCTCCGAACAAAACTATATAGCTGAATGATGTGCTGTGAATTTACAGCACTATTGACGCTCCATTCAAAGAAAATAGCATGGACCTAGGTGTATTTATGTGGATATGAGGCACTTTTCCTTTGATTTCAGGATAAATGGGTGTTAGAACAATAAATAGCAAAAGAAAGCTAAAAGTGTGCGAAAAGGTGAAAAATGTGCGGACCATGGTACGATCAGTAGGATGGACCTACGAGTCGTACTGAGGGCTTTGATGAGAAGATGAAAAAAAACCTAGAAGACTGAATTTATGAGACTTTTCAAAGATCGTACCATGGTGGTACGAGTCGTGGTAAGCCAGTCATGAAGAAATCTAGAAGAATTGCACTGAAGGCTAATTCTTAGTATGAGAGCACCTACGACCCGTGAGATGAAGGTATGAGTCGTACCATACCGGTCGTAGTGAAGTTCAGAAAAAGGTTCAAAAGTTCAGGATCAATCCACGAGTGTCAATGTACGAGTCGTAGCAAGTTGGTACGAATCGTACCTTAGCCCAACACTTAGCCAAAATTCCGCCAACATTCCAAGCCACGAGTTGATGTCACAATCCGTGAGAAGCCCCTACCAGTCGTAGGTGGACCCATGATAAGGCCGGCACCAGATATGGAAAGCAGTCATGTTAGTTTAGGAAAAGGATTCTTATGTCTCTATAAATACTTTTTATGTTTATTTTTCATTAAAAAAAAGAGGACGAATAGACTAAATTCTAAGAGGAAAACATTGTAGTAAGCGATTTTGATATCATTGAGAGAGAGAATTGAATTAGTTCAACCTTGTAATCAACCTTTTCTTGAATTCATCTTTCTCTTGCTACTTGTTATTCAAGATTTCGTGGTTTAATTGAAGGAATTATTTTTCTCAATCATCTTTGTAAGTATTGTTATATGTTTTCAACAATGAACACA
>JACEIK010000093.1:379337-394621 GCA_018107945.1 Datura stramonium | reverse complement strand
CCCATCAATAGGGAATATACATTGAACTCCATGTCTAGCTCATGTGATTATATGTCGGTTAACAGACTCTCCCATGGTACAGTTACAGTCTGTAATTTTGTCTTAGTTTTCAGACTTCAGTATATGTGCATGACCCTAAAACCAATTTTACTAGAATTTATAGTATTTTTAGATTTTCATGTTACTTCAGTATTTATGCATTCAGATAGGATCATCGCATTTTAGCTCATCTATATCTTCAACTTTTACTAGCACACCTATGTTTTTAGTTGCATATCTCACAATGCTCAGTACATTCAAAGTACTGACTGCATACTCGCTATTTATATCATTTTATAACATAGACTCAGGTACCCAAACTCAGCATCATAGCTAGATCTTTTCCAACGATATCTAGCAGACTGACAGTGGTGAGTCCTTATCTTTCGAGGACTAGAGTATCTTTCTTATTTCAGTTGTTTGTCATTTTCAGTTTCTAGACTTTGGAGTTAGCTGGGGACTTTTCCTAGCAGCTCATTAGTTTTAGAAGTCTTTCAGACAGAGTTTACTAGTTTCAGCTTTATATTTCCATTGTTGATTTAAAACTTCAGCTTTTTATCAGCTATTATCCTTTTACATAAGAGAACAATTTATTTTCAAATAGCTTCCTTTTTGAATTTCCTATAAGTTGCAGTATTTTAGAATTATTCCTATGCCATGAGTTAGCTTGGGGTCATATATGGCTCTAGGCACCGTGTCATGTCTAGGATGTAGACTCGCATTACATTAAGGCTAACCTAAATAAGGATTTCTATTCATCCTTATGCCATAAATCTATGCAAGAATTCATTGATATTAAGCTAGGGTTCTTACTCACATTCTTGAATTGACTTCTTCTCTATATATTGAATTGTTCATTATTGAGTTATCCCTATTGAATTGTATGTCTTCGTTATTGAATATCATTCCCTTGATGTTGATTGATGATATTCACTTGAGTTATTGATTGTTGATGGTTCATGTCTCTTATCCCATGAACCCTATTGCATAAAGTCATGATTTTGAAAGCATTGTGATTTGAGTTTAATCCCATTGTTTTCACAAAGTTGACTAGATTTTTAGAAGAGTTTTCATGAAGAGATTTTGAGAAAGAAAGCATGATTTAAGCATGATTTTCAAAAGCTAAAGCGAGGTCTTATTTTTGAAACTCATGAAATGCTTTAAGCATAGAGGCTCACCCGTTTTCAAAGAGATGTTTGGAGTATAGAAACTCCCAAGTTCTTGAAAGAATATTTTAAGAAAAAAATCTTTATTTAATGTAAAGAGATTTTGAGCAAAAGTCTCAACAAGAGTTTTAAACATCTATAAAAAATGTAGCTAAAGTGCTTTATAAAAGATGTTTTCAGATGCCTCAAATAGGCATAAGTATATGAGTATATGGTTTGAGAGGATTATTTAACACTGAGTGAGTGAAGAGTTTAGATAATTCATAAGCTTCAGAACTATGTACTATGACTCCTCAAAGATAGTCCCTGGTAAGAACTTAAGTTATGGATCCATAGATTGTGAACGTTCTCTGCCCTGGCAAGGCTTTGAGCGGCTTTGCCAACTTGAGCTAGATAGTTGGGTAACGTGTGCGCATTTATGATGGTGTTGGTTATGAGAAACTCCCATGCAAGTTAAAGTTATGCATTTTAATATGTATTTTTAGAGATGGTTTTGATGCGTAGTTTTATTGCATAACTGTTTTACGCATTGATCATCTTGTGTTTTATACATCATTTAGAGCTTCAATTTCAATCATGTTTATTCATTCAGATATGTCTTTCAGTTTAGATTCTCTTACTTAATTGTTGTTTCATTCAGCCTTATTATATACCGTTCACTCTACGTATTATTGCCCTTTGGCTCTGCATTTTATTATGATGTAGACTAAGGTAGATAGGATCAGCAGCAGACGCAGCGCTAGGATCTCACATTCGTTCAGTTGTTTGTGAGGCCTCCTACTACTGAGTGTCCCAGTCATTGAGTTATTTTATTTTAGTATAGCTTGAGGTAGCCATGGGAGCTATGTCCGGCACCCGTCTTCAATTATAGAGGCTTCATAGATAGAGTTAGAGTTGAGTAAAAAATGTTAATTTTTAACATTCTGTTAGTTTCAGATAATAAATCTTATTTTATAACTAAGCTCGTACATTTAAATACTTTCGTTATAATTTATTGTATTCTCAGCTAATAGTAAGCCAGGCCAAGGGTTTACTCAGACCACTAAAGTGGTCTGAGTGCTGGCCATGTCCAGGGTGTGGCTCGAGGCGTGACAATATGAGAGGAACTTAAGAACATGAAACTGACATAAAACTGAGTAGAGTACTAAGGAAGAAACTATACCTCATGCTATAGCTAAGTTGGATGGGAAAAGGTCGGGGTACTTGGCCATCATATCTGCTTTGACTTCTCAAGTAGCTCCCTCTACAAGCTGATTCCTCCGAAGGACTTTTATTGAAGTGACCTCCTTGTTCCTCAACTTACAAACCTGATGGTCAAGAATCTCAATCGGACCTCTTCATAGGTGAGGCTATCCTTCACACTGATACTCTCTACCGATACAACTACAGCCGAATTTCTAATGCACTTCTTTAACAAGGATACATGGAAAACTAGATTCACTGATTCTAACTCTACAAGAAACTCTAACTCATTAGCCATATTGCCAACACGTCTTAGAATCCTTTAAGGACCAATATATTGGGGACTGAACTTCCCCTTGCCAAATATCTTCACCGCCTTCGTGGGTGACACCTTCAGAAACACCCAATCATCAACTGTGGATTCAAGCTCTCTCCTTCTCACATTCGCATAGGATTTTTGATGACTCTGTGTTCTTTTTAGCTTTTCTCTAATAAGGTGAACCTTCTCCATAGCCTCATGAACTAAATCTGGCCCTATCAACATAGCTTCACCTACCTCAAACTATCTAATAGGTGATCTACATCTCCATTCATATAGAGCCTCAAACGGAGCCATCTAAACACTGGAGTGGTAATTGTTGTTGTAAAAAAACTCAATGAGAGATAAGTGATCATTCCAACTACCCTTAAAATCAATCACACAAGTTCCCTAAATTTCCTCTAAAGTCTGAATGGTCCGCTCGGCCTAACCATCAGTCTACGGGTGAAACGTTGTGCTAAGCATAACCTAAGTACCAAGACCCTTCTAAAATGACTTTTAAAACTATGAGGTAAACTGAGTACCCTATTAGAAATAATGGAAAAAGGGACTCCACGCAACCTGAATAACTCTCGAATGTAAAGTCGAGCATAATTCTTGGTTGAATCTATAGTCTTAACTGGCATAAAATATGCTGACTTAGTCATCCGGTCAACAATCACCCATGTCGAATCATGCTGTCGGTGCATACGAGATAAACCTATAATAAAGTTCATGTTTAAACCTATAATAAATTCCATGTTTATCTCTTCCCATTTTCAAGTAGGAATACCAATATCCTGGGTCATACGTCCCGATCTCTGATGCTCAACCTTAACTTGTTGGCAATATGGACACTTAGCCACATATTCCGTAAAATCCTTCTTTATTCCTTTCCACCAATAAACTTCTCGTATATCATGGTACATCTTGGTGGCACCAAGGTAGATAGAGCATCGAGAGTTGTGAGCCTCTCTCAACATCCGCTATTTTAAATCATACACATCTGAAACACATAATTGGCCCTAGTAGGGGAGTACACTATCTCCCTTTTGGGAGAAAACCTCCACTTTCTAATTTCAGACGGTTTTCTTCAACTTAGCCAATATAGGATATTCATCTTGTTTCGCCTTAACCTCCGTCACAAATGAAGATTCTGAACAATTCTGAACAATGACACCGCCATCTGATGAATTCGTAAGGCAAACTCCTAAATAAGCGAGCCAATGGACATCTCTAACCAACTCCTTCTTCCCATCCTCCACATGAGCCACACTCTCCAAGGACAACCTGCTAAGAGCATCAACCACTACATTGGCCTTACCTGGATGATAAAGAACACTCATGTTGTAGTCCTTGAGAAGCTCAAGCCATATTCTTTGCTGCAAGTTCAGGTATTTTTTACTAAACACATATTGAAGTCTCTTATGGTCCATGAACATGTCAAAATACGCCCCATACAAATAGTGTGTATAGATATTCAAAGCAAACACCAATGTTGCTAACTCAAGGTCATGTGTCGGGTAATTCTTCTCATAAGCCTTAAGTTGTCTCGAAGCATAAGCGATGACCTTACCATGCTGCATCAACACACATCTGAGGCCTACTCTAGAGGCATAAAAATACACCACAAAGCCATCCATGCCCTTTGGCAGGGTCAAGATCGGAGCAGGAATGAGTCGGGCCTTTATCTTTTAAAAGCTCCTCTCACAAGCATCGGACCACTGAAATGTAACCTTCTTCTGAGTCAACCTGGTCAAAGATCAGGCAATAGATGAAAATCCCTATACAAACCTCTGGTAGCAATAAGCTAAACCCAAAAAGCTCCTAATGTTAGTGGGAGTGATAGGTTTAAGCCAATTCTTTACCGCTTCAATCTTTTGAGAGTCTATCTGAACACCCTCACTAGACACCACATGACTAAGAAATGCTACAGACTTCAACATAAACTCACACTTGCTGAACATAGCAAACAGCTGACAGTCCTTAAGAGTTTGCAGCACAATTCTCAAATGAGCAGCATGCTCCTCCTCACTCCGAGAGTATACAAGGATATTGTCTATGAAGACATTGAAAAACATATCCAAGTACTACTTGAACACCCTGTTAATCAAATCCATAAAAGGTGCAGGAGCATTCATTAGTCTAAAAGATATAACCACAATTTCATAGTGACTATATCGAGTCCTGAAGGCTATTTTTGAAATGTCAAATCTCTTACTCTAAGCTGGTGATAGTCAGATCTAAGGTCTATCTTTGAAAAGCAATTAGTGTCGTGAAGCTGATCGAACAAGTCATCAATCTTGGGAGTGGGATAATTATTCTTGATTGTCACCTTGTTCAATTGGCAGTAGTTGATGCACATCTTGAGAGAACCATCTTTCTTCTGCACGAAAAGGACTGGAGTACCCTATAGGGACTTACTAGGACAAATGAAACCCTTATCTAGGAGATCTTTCAACTGTTCCTTCAACTCCTTAATCTCAATTGGAGCTATTCTTAAGGAGGAATGGATATGGGTTGTGTATCAGGGAGGAGGTCTATCTCAAAGTCAATTTCTCGCTCGAGAGGGACTTCTAGTAGATCATCTAGAAACACCTCTAGATACTCACAAATAATTGGGATTAATTGAAAAGTTGGGTTGTTGGACTTAGAATCCTTAACTTGAACTAAATGATATACACAACCCTTGAAAATCATCTTCCTGTCCTTCAGATAGGACACAATGTGACTTACATGCACTATGCAGCTACCCTTCTATTATAGGACTGGTTCACTAAAAAAATCGAAATTCTACTGTTCCAGTTTTACAATTGACTGAGGCATAACAGAATATAACCAATCCATGCTAAAAATAACATCAAAGTTGGTCATGTCTAACTCGACTAGATCAGTTAAGGTGACTTTCTAGAGAACTATAATAGGGCAGTTTTTTTATACTCTCTGTGCTAAAACTGACTCACAGACAGGAGTAGAGACTGAGAAGAATTATGAGAGGATTTCAGAACTAGCACCGAAACTGATAGCAACATATGGGGTCATAAAGGATAATGTGGACCCTAGATCTAGAAATGTATAAATATCAAGGTGAAAAACTCATAACATATATTTGACCACATCGGGTGTCCTAATCCTAGCGTGATGAAAGTGTATAGAAATGGTTCTGGCACTGTCCGCCACTTGCACTAGATGAGAGACCCTGTTAGGATGAGCAAGTTGCTAGAGCTGCTGAAGAGGTGGCTAGGGCACGGCCTCTACTGTTACCCTGTCTAGTTGAAGGACAGTCCCTAAGTATGTGACCAGGCTAACTACACCTGAAACAAGCATCTGAAGTAACCAAACACTCTCCAGGGTGGTTCCTACCACACTTCTTCCAAGCTGGGAATGTGCATCCTCCAGTCATGCTTCCCTGATTCTTAGAGCTTTGTGTTCTACCCTTCTGATCACCTCTTGTCCTTGATGGAACATTAACTGATAATGGCACTGGGCCTGATGACCTCTAATGGGACTATGAGCAATGTTCACCGCCTTTCCTCTGCTGGGAATAGCAAAGTTCCCTGTCTTAGACATCTTGGTCTCCCTTTCCTTCTCCTTCAACTTCTCCTTCTCAAGCTATTATGCTTGAATCATGAGTCGACAGATATCCATATCACTGATAACCATAGCGGTCCTGCACTCCTAGGCCACTAAATCTGAGACTCCTGATATAAACTTGCTCATTCAAGCCCTCGGCTCAGCAATTATCTATTAAGCTTACTTGGACAGTTGAGTGAACTTCAAAGCATACTCCTGAACTTTCATATTATTATGCTTTAGGTTGATGAATTATGCAATCTTTGCTTTCCATCTACTGGGGAAATAATCTGTCCAAAGAGGCTGTCATGAACTTATCCTAATCCACTAGAGTTTCACCTGCCCTACGACCTTTTTTTCACTGCCTGAATCATAAGTAAACTACCCTTTTCAGCTGATAGGAGGCCAAATCTGTACTCTTCTCTTTAGTAATCCCCATAATTTGAGTGATCTTCTGAATCTCATTAATGAACTCATATGGATCCTCGTCCACCTTAGAACAATGAAACTTCAGTGGGTGATGAATTGGTAATCTACCAACTCGTTAGGCTTTTAAAGATGAGATTTTGCTTAGTTTTCAAGTAAAATAAGAGGATTTTGTGCTCTTTCTCTTTAGTTTTGTAGGCATTTAATTTAAGGAGAGAAAGCAAGAACTTGGGCAAAAGCATGGAATTTACGAACAGGAATGAAGCTTTACTAGATGGGACCAGCGCTGCATCAGATGGAGCTGGTGAAATGTCAGCTGGAACGCAGAAGCTTATTGGACCAGAGTGGAATGAGAATTGGCGGAATGCGGGTCAGAACCTGCGATGAAGTGGAGTTCCACAGATGGGCACCGACGGAACACCGGTGACTTGCAAGTGACACCACCTGCAAGAAGGGCAAAATCATTTAGAGCATTTTGACCTATTTATGTATATTATTTTAGAAAGTACCATATCATTCCTTCAAGATTGGTAGAGAGTATAAAGTTAGAGAGAGATAGAATATTGAGTAGCTTTTTCTTCTTCTTCTTCAATGTAAACAACCTCCATTGAAGACATTTGTGAGCTTGAATTTAACTTTTAATGATGAATTTCATGATTTTAATTGTTGATTTAATGTTATATTTCTCATCAATGAGTTGCTAAATCTCTTTGCTAGAGGTGTGTGCATGAATTGAGGTTAAATTGGATTGGGTGTTGTTATATTAATCTTAGAGTTACTCATTTAATATAAATCTATTGTTTTCTCCAACTTTATAATTAAATTACTCATAGTGGCAAATGTGGGTGATGTTTACTTACTCTATATTTGCTTGAAAAAGCGAAATTGAGTATGGGTGAGAAAGCAATGGTGGGTAATTGGGTGTTGATTGTGTGGGGTTAGGCTAGAGATAGTTAAAACCCATAACCATTCACCCATGAGAGATTTAAGGTTAGAAATAGCTCAAATCTGACCCAAGTCTTAATGGTACATTGTTTAGGAGCTTGAGGTTTGAGAAAACCCGAGGCAAAAGGTACCCTCATTGTTGAGAAATATCAGGTGCCACCTCGTCCATGGCTATTTATATTTACGAGTAATAATTCGATTGCCTAGTCAATTTCAATCCAATTGACACCTCATTCAAAAGCATACCCCTAACTCTTGCTCACTTTTGTTAATTCAAGTTGGTTATCTTGTTGATTGATCAATAGTTGTTTTTACATTTTAATTGCAATCTTTTGAACCCCCAAATTTTTATTTTCTTGTTTTAAATACAATGATGCTTCTTAGTTTGACTTGATAGACAACTTTTTTGTCATCTAAGTACTATTTCTTATGGGATTCGACCCTGACATTCATCGGGTATATTTTTTTGCCAACGACCATTTGCACTTTCTTTTTATGAGGAGTGAGTTTGAACGTTATCAAAAATGGCATCGTTGTCGGGTAATGGTGTTAAATAGCCCCTAATTGATTATTGAGTTAAATTAATTTAGCATCTTGTGTTTTATTCTCCCATTGTCGAATTGTTGATTAATGTGATAATGAACCATTTTGAAAGGCTACTTAGGAATTCCGAAGGGGCATCTTATGTTGAAAGTCTCTGATTGTTGAATGAAATATGGAGGAGGGAGGACAGAAAGGACACCATGTTGATGAAGTAAATCGAGTTGTTAGCAAATTGTATGATGGGTTTTCATATGAGGTATCATTAAACCAACTAGATCTATTAGTATCCTTATAATGAAAATCAAGGTCAGTACTCTGTTTGTATAGCTGATACGAGTAGTCGGGGGAGTGAAGAGTCCTTCCCATCCCGCATTGAAAGCATGCTTGAGACTGTGCTTGAGAAAGTTGTTTGGACCGATTCAGGGATTCAGGAGCTGCGAAGTGATCTCATGGACCTCACTCAAAAGGTGAAGGACCACAAAGTGTCCATCAGATGATTAGAAGACAGAATGAACTTATTAGCATCTCAAATGGAAACCCAAAGGGGATAAAGGAAGAAAATATCCCACCACTCCTAACCAATGCGGAGGAAGAAGTCATAAAATGGGGGTGGAAGAAGAAATCTTGGAGGAAACATTCGAAAGCATTCTCTTGAATAGTTGTAATACCCCAAAAGCCCTAAGATCAGACCTGGAGGTTGAAATGGAGAAAATAAGATTTTCTACACCAAGTCACAGGACGAGTCGTCTAGTGACCCATTGGGTGCACCATGAGTCATTGAGTGACTCGTAGGGAGAAGGTTGGACTTGGTTGAGTTTTGGGATTTGAGGCTGACCACGGGTGGGACCATGAGCCGTGGTCACCAACACGAGTCGTCAAGAGGGTCGTGGTCACTGTTTGGTTTGAGGGATGAATGTTTTGGCAGTGTCCCTAATGACTAGTAACCACGAGTCGTCGGGAACACCACGAGTTATGGTGTCCCTCGTGGTGACCAGTGTTAACAATTTCCAGTGCAGGCGACGAGAGGAGGACCAAGAGTCATGGTGATGGGGCACGAGTCATCCAGTCCCTCGTGGGGACTGGTAGCGAGTATTTTCCTGCAAATTTATTAAGGTTTTTTCTGTAATTTCTAAGTTTTTAAGGCCTAAACTATGTCATTTTAAGCTCAGAGTAATATGTTTTAAGAGGGGTAAGATCATTCTAGGCTTATTCACTTCCATGCATGCAAGTCTAAAAGCTCCTAAGGGTGATCAAGCCTAAATTCCTCAAGTTCTTCCTAAATTTCCATTGGGCAATTAAGGGAGTTGTGAAATCAGAATTCTACAGGTATGTAAGGCTATGAATGGGTGTATCCATCTACATATATGCCTAATCCCTCTTCAATTCATAAAATTCTAGTTGATGAATGTCTGGGGTTTTAATCCAACATGTGAATTCTCGAAGTTTCAATCATGGATATGATCTAAGCATGTTTTTAATGTTGAATTATGATTAATGGGAATATTTTACAATGTTTTCAATTATAAATTATGTTTTCAAGTTTTATAAATTATGATGCCCATCCATGAAAGTTCATGAAAGTTGAGATCTTTGATGTATGTATTCAAGCATGATGAGATGTATATGAAGAAAGTATGATTTCGAATTACGCATGCCTATGTTCATGTTTCGAATGATCAAGTCTATGTCAAGCATGTTTAAGTATTTGGAAAGCCCATATGCCCAAGTATGTTTCATGATTTATCTAAATTTTATGTTACTAGCTTACCACATGAATTTTGGAGTCTAGACTCCCACTATTTTTCAGCGTGTGATATTGTTTGAGCCCAAGGCTCCTCATGTTATGATTTCAGATTTATGAATGTATGTTATGAGTCAGCTTCGTCACTAGACGATGGTTCAACTTCAGATTTTTGCATCTTTTTTTAGGAGTAGTGTCTAGCACCGAGTAGGCTAAGGGTTAGTCAACCCTATGCCTCAGAACTACGCGCCAATGTAGGTATGTTCAGATTATTCGGGACCTCTATTGTGAACTTCCCCTGCCCTAAGGGGCCTTCATCTTAATATCGATATCATGGTAGCGTCCTTAGCCCGGGAAAAGCTTTGGACGGCTTCTCCCACTTGAGTGTGATAGTCGGGACGACGTAAGCTCTATCGTGGTAACTTTAGTTATATGATGAGTCTCCCATTATTCCTCATTATTTTAGTTATGCATGTTCATCAGTCATGATATTATGTTTTCAACAGGTTTGACCCAATGTTCAGTTTTACTTATGATTATCAATTTTCAGCTTTGGATCATTCGATTTAGTTATGATATTCAGTTATGTCCAGATCATGATTCCAGAAAATTGCATGTGAGCCTACTCTCAGAATCTTATCTTGATTATGTTTTCATGATAAGCATGATTTATGATTTTACTTAGCGATTTTTCTTACCTTACATACTTGGTACATTCCACGTATTAACCGCATGCTCTATGTTGTATCATTTCATGATACAAGCTTAGATATTCAGGCTCAATCCCGCCATTAGCCAGAATCTCAGCATTAGTACCTCCCGGTCTCAGTTGGTGAGTCCTCATCTTTTGAAGGCCCTTGTTTTCAACCGTATTTGTATTTTCAGTTTCATACTATAGTGAATTAGTTGGGGTCTTATCCCATCAACTCGTCAGTAGTAGAAGCTTTTCAGACATAGAATGTGATTAGCTTCAGACTTGAGTTATATATTGCGATATTATGAGATTATCAGACTTTCTTTATGTTAATTATGTTGATCTTCCACTTTATTATGATTGAGTAAGATGTCATGTTTATGCCATGGGTCGACTTGGAGCCTCTCGGGGTTCTTTGTCCCGTGTCTCAATCCGAGCCTATGTTCGGATCGTGAAAAACTTGATATCAGAGTGTTAGGTTTTGAAGTGTCCTAGGGTGTCTGAAATCCGCATTAACTAGAGTCTTTTTCATGGGTGTGAAGTGCGCCACACTTATGACGAAGAGGCTACGAGAAATTTTAGGAAATGTTCCTTTCATTCATGATCTAGGTCGTGTGATGAAATGTCTCTCTATCCTTCTAACTCATGCTATACGCGCTTGCAGAATCATGCCTCCTTGCTGAGTTAATAGAAGAAGAAATAGAAATGGAAATGGCCACGAGAATGGCAATGGAGATAGGCACCAGCAAGCCCCACTAGCCCATGAGGAGCATGTACTTGAGATGGTTGCCCACATTGAGTTCAGGGAAGCCATTTAGATGCTAGCTCAAGCCTTGACCTCTCAAGTCAACCAACAGGTGGTAGCGCATGTCCCTCCAAACGGGAATGCAGCGATGACACGAGTTAGAGATTTTCTGAGGATGAACCCTGTGGATTTTCTTGGATCAAAAGTGGACGAGGATCCACACAAGTTTATCAATGAGGTTTTGAAGATCACCCAGATCATGGGGGTGACGGGTTAGCCTCATATCAATTGAAAGGGGTTGCAGCATCTGGTTCAAGCAATGAAAGGATAGCAGGGCAGTTGGAGCAAGCCTTATTGGTTAGGATGAGTTTCATGCCACATTTCTAAATCAATTCTTCCCTCGTGAGATGAGGGAGATTAAAGCATCCGAGTTTGTGAACCTAAAGAAAGGAAAAATGATAGTTTAGGAGTATGCCTTGGAGTTCACTTACTTGTCCAAGTATGCACCTGAGATGGTGTCAGATTAGAGAGCTTAAATGAGTCGGTTCGTGCATGAAGTAATAACTACTTGGTCAAGGATTGCCGGACTGCGATGCTTCATCAGGACATTGAACTTGCTCAGATAGTCCTGTATGCCTATCAAATGGAGGCGGTGCAGGTGAGTGAGCGGGAGAGAGAGGCCAAGAGGGCAAGGACTGATAGCTTCGGATTCTCCCAGCAGAGACCTAGCTAGCACCGTCAGCAGTCCCACTAGAGATCTTCAGCCACAGCGCCTTCGGCTATGAGTGTGCCATCTAGATCCAACCATGATCAGAGGGGACAAGCATCAGGCTCGAGAGATCATGGTAGCAGACCTGCAGAGTCCAGCATTCCAAAGTGTAGCAGATATGGCCGGAGACATGTGGGTCAGTGATTAGCGAGTTCAGGTGCTAGTTTTGGGTGTAGGAATCTTGGACATATGCTTAGGGATTTCCCAACAGCCAGATAGGGCCATGATAGGGACTGAGGCCCAGCCTTCAGTTCAGCAGCTCCACCAGCACGCCCAGCTCAGCAGGGGGCATCTACTAGTGCGGGTGGTGGATAGCGTCAAAATAGATTCCATGCCCTAGAATCCCGTCATGAGTAGGAGGTATCCCCAGATGTAGTCACTGATCTGTTACGAGTATTCCACCTTGATGCATATGCATTGTTATATCCAGGGGATACTTTGTTTTTTGTGACGCCCTATGTTGCTAGTAGTTTCGGAGTCAGTCCTGAAATCTTATCAAAACCCTTCTCAATCTCTACTTCAGTTGGTGATTCAGTTATAGCTCGACAGGTATATAGAAATTGTCACAGTACTTCAGAAAGTCACCACAGAAGATTTAGTAGAGTTAGCCATGACTAATTTTGATGTTATCTTCGGCATGGATTGGATATATGCATGTTATGCCTCAGTCAATTGTAGAACCCGTGCAGTAGAGTTCAGATTTCTGAGTGAGCCAGTCCTAGAGTGAAAGGGTAGTTTAGTTGTGCATGTAGGTCACTTCATTTTCTACCTTAAGGCCAGAAAGATGATTTCTAAAGGTTGTGTGTACCATCTAGTTAGGGTTAAGGATGCTACATCTGAAACCCCGACTACCAGTCAGTTCCTGTAGTGTGTGAGTATCTAGAGGTGTTTTCAGATGATTTATCAAGAATTCCTCCTGAGCAAGAGATCGACTTTCGTATTGACCTTCTTCCCGATACACAACCTATATTTATTCCTTCTTATAGAATGGCTGTATCAGAGCTAAAGGAGTTGAGGGAGAAATTGAAGGATCTTTTGGACAAGGGTTCACCAGACCTAGCAAATCCCCATGGCGTGCACCAGTTCTCTTTATCCACAAGAAGGATGGTTCTCTTTAAATGTGTATTGATTATCGGTAGTTGAAAAAGTTACCATCAAGAACAGGTATTCTCTCCCAAGGATTGATGATTTTTTTACCAGCTTTAGGGTGCTAAGTGCTTCTCAAAGATAGATCTCAGATCCGGATATCATCTGCTCAGGGTTCGAGAGAGTGACATTCCGAAGACAGCCTTCAGGACACGCTATGGTCAGTATGAGTTTATAGTTATGTCTTTTGGACTAACGAATGCTCCTGCAGCTTTTATGGATTTGATGAATAGGGAGTTCAAGCCATATTGGGATATGTTCATGATTGTGTTTATAGATGATATTCTTATATACTCTCAAAGCAAGGAGGAACATGTCGCTCATTTGAGGGCGGTTCTATAGACTCAGATCTCTAGTTGTATGCTAAATTCAGTAAATGCGAGTTTTGGTTGAACTCAGTGGCATTTTTAGGTCATGTGGTGTCAAGTGAGGGTGTGCAGGTGGACTCTCAAAAGATAGAAGCAGTGAAGAATTGGCCTAGTCCAATTAGTCCTTAGGATATTAAGAGTTTCTTCGGTTTAGCTAGTTATTATCAGAGGTTTGTTGAGTGGTTTTCATCTATTCCAGCACCATTGACCAAACTGACCCAGAAGAAAGTGAAGTTTCAATGTTCAGAGGCCTATGAGAAGAGCTTCGAAAAGTTGAAGACTCGACTCACATCAACACCTATGTTGACCCTACCTGAGGGAACCAATGGGTTTATGGTGTATTGTGATGCCTCGAGGATCGGCCTTGGTTGTGTACTCATACAGCATGGTAAGTTTATAGACTATGCTTCCAGGCAACTGAAAGACCATGAAAAGAACTATCTGACTCATGATCTCGAGTTGGCGGCAGTATTTGCCTTGATGATTTGGAGACACTATCTGTACGGGGTCCATGTAGATGTGTTTACGGACCACAAAAGCCTGCAGTACATGTTCACCCAGAAGGATCTGAATCTGCACCAGAGGAGGTGGTTGGAGTGTTGAAGTACTATGATATGAGTGTCCTCTATCATCTGTGCAAGGCTAATATGGTGGCAGATGCTCTTAGTAGGCTTTCTATGGAGAGTGTGTCCTATGTAGATGAGGAAAGGAAAGAATTAGTGAAGGATGTGCATTGGCTTGCACGGCGAGGAGTCCGTCTTATTAACTCAACCGATGGTGGTGTTAATGTTTGGAATGGGTCAGAATCATCCTTAGTGACCGAAGTTAGAGCTAAGCAAGACGAGGATCCTATTTTGGTAAAGTTGAAGGAAGCCGTTCAGAATTATAAGGTAGAAGTCTTCTCCAAAGGGGAGATGGTGTGCTTTGATATCAAGGTCGCTTGTGTGTTCTGAGTGTTGATGATTTGAGAGATCATATGTTAGAAGAAGCTCATGGTTCCAGATACTCTATACATGCAGGTGCCACAAAGATATATCGTGACCTACGGGAAGTCTATTGGTGGAGTGCTATGAAGAAGGACATAGAAGAATTTGTGGCTAAGTGTTTGAATTGTCAATAGNTTCGGTATCTGTTTAACAAGAAGGATGCAAAGCCCAGGCTGATCAGATGGATCTTGTTGTTGCAAGAGTTCGACCTAGAAATTAAGGACAGAAAGGGGATATCGCGATTGGAAAGCCAGTCGTATGTGAAGGAAGGTGACAACATCAAAGAGGAGTTCCCGGATGAGCAGCTCTTGGCAATAGGGGAAGCTTAGGTTCCTTGGTATGCAGACATAGTGAACTTGCTGGTGAGTGGAGTCTATCCACCGGAGGCTACGGCTCAGCAGAAAAAAAAATTGTGGCATGATTGTCGGTATTTCATTTGGGATGAGTCGTATTTGTTTAAACAGGGACCGGATCAGGTTATGAGAAGATGCATCCCGGAGAGCCAGATTACAGAGGTTTTGAGGAGTTGTCAGTCTTCATTATATGGAGGGCACCACGGAGGTGAGAGGACAGCGCACAAGGTGCTACAGTCAGGGTTCTTTTGGCCTACACTGTTCAGAGACTCTATGGCATACGTCAAAATGTGCGATAGATGTCAAAGGA
>JACEIK010000093.1:352411-378998 GCA_018107945.1 Datura stramonium | reverse complement strand
TTTGTGGCATGTTTCTGCCCAATTTTTCCAGAACATTAGTGAAGATGGGGATGACACAAAGCAACTAGTTTTTGTTACTTTCATTAAGGAAGTCATTTTCCTTATTTTGAAAAAGCTTGTTTTCCTTTAAAAAAAAATTCAAAATTTAAACAGAAAAACATTTTCCCAATAATACTTTCCTTCATATCAAACACATCCTATATGTGAAATGTTGTAAGCAAAAGAATTGTAATACTTAAATGGTGAGGAGCCTATCAATTAACCACAGATAGACAATTATTATAGATCTCATGATCTTATGGCAATAACTTTGGCATCAAGGGGCAATGCCAAAAAAAGGAAAAACTCATAGCAAATTATATATTCAACAAGATTGCTCTCCAGTTTCTTTTCAAACAACCATAGGATTCAAGTTACAATCTAATAGTTCTAACATCAACCTGAATCTGTATACTGCAGGGTTCGAATGACTGTGCCGACTCCATTTCTGTATCATCTAAGAGCAATTCTAACCAAACAAGGAAACAGGGAGATCCACTCCCACTTACCCTTCAAAATCTTCCGGCTTCTGGTATCTAAACTCTGATCGCCTATAATGTTTATCAGTTCCCCGGAAATCGCTTAAAATGCCCCAAGTGTACTAATTGCAGGCTCCTAAGTACATCTGGCATGCTCTTGGTGGAATAGTTTCATCTTGCTCAGTGCTTAATGAGCATTCAAAAATTTGATGCTAATTACATGTGTATTCCAGTTCATCCAGGAAGAAAAACTCGGAGAAATCCAAGACTTTTTCCTGGAATTTCATCTGCAAGTTCATCTGCTTGAGTGCTGTATGGATTTCTTGAATTCTTGGATGAGAGATATCCCCTCCCAGAAAATAATGCACCTTATTTTCAATCTCTGTCCAACTGTATGCCGTTTGCTTTCTGATGCCATGTTCTTTCATCAAGCCTCTCACTCTCGTGACTTCTCCCCACATGCCTGCTTCAGCGTATATGTTAGATAACATAATGTAAGGCCCTGAACTGTCACCGCCTAATTCCATGACTTTCTCTCCAGCAAGCTTCCCCAGTTCTACATTGGAGTGAGCACGACAGCCAGCAAGAAGGGCACCCCAAGCAGCTAAATCAGCTTCAAACGGCATCTCTTGGATAATGTTGTAAGCTTTGTCCAGCTTACCTGCTCGACCAAGTATATCAATCAAACAAGCGTAATGCTCAGGTCTTGGAGTAATTTTGTAGTTTTTCATCATTGAATCAAACCAAGAAATGCTCTCACTAACCAACCCTGCATGGGCACAAGCAGATAATAAGCTGAGGAATGTTATACCATCTGGTTCACATCCTCTCAGAACCATTTGCTCCAAAAATGCAACTGCTTTCTCGTACAACCCGTGCTGTGCAAAGGCAGCAATTATAGTGTTCCAAGAAACAAGGTCTGGACTTGTGATTAGTTCAAAAGCCAACTCGCATTCAAAAATGCTGCCACATTTGCTATACATAGAAATCAGAGCATTACATGTGGAGACGTTGGAGTCCACCCCAAGTTTAATAACAACTGAATGAGTTTGTCTACCAGCTACAGGAGTTGCAAGAGCAGCACATGCAGAAAGAACTGAAGCACATGAAGATTGATCTGGTCGAAGAGACATCCTAAGCATCTCTACCAGTAACTTGAGTGCCTCTTCGCTGCATCCATTTTGTGCATAACCTGTGAGATACCAACTGAATTAATACAGAGAATATAGTGGACTCACACCTGATAAACAAATTACATTAAGAAGTCATCACACACAATATGCTGATATTATTATTTTTCCACTGGAGTTAATTAAGCTAACTCCGGGAACCATGCTTTGTTGGATGAATTGCCATCCTCCGAGGGCTCTGGTTGATCTCTCAGATATTCATTCACTACGATTATGAGTGCTGATGAGGACGTCGTTACCACAAAAGAAATGCATTTAAAATTTATATACAACATAAGGTGATTTCCTAAACATTCCAACAGTAACCTAAGCTAGCTGGTATAGTCACTCGTAATAGAGGATTTTAGACTCGGAATGGTAGAACTGAAGCAGTGTTAATTAAATTTATAAAACGTCAAACCTAGATGCTTATTAGTTGTAAACTTGAAAACGGGAAGTTCATATTTCCTGCCAAACAAATATTTAGCAGTTGATCCAACAAAATTTCAGATTTGTTGTCATGCTAAGTCCAGATGCTTCAGCTTTAATTAACTGATGCTCTTTGGATCAGAACCAAGTAATTATGGTGCAGGAAGACTTAGGTCCATTCATCATATTTATTTAGAAAGTAAGAGTGGATATCAGCTATCTCATCATAAATTAGATCGATTCAGTTCAGTAAAATCTTGATATAAATCATCAATTACCTGACAAGAAGCGAACTCACCTCTCAATGTCTACTATCAATTACCATGATGACATTACAGGTGAAAATTTGATCATCAAAATGTCTATAATTATCAACTTAATGAATCCAAGACAAAAAGAAAAAGAATCAACCACAGGGATCACGACAATTAACTCTCGAATATTATACTTTACATACCTGAAATCATGGCATTATAAGCAACACTATCTTTAGAGAGTATTCTATCGAACAAAATTCTTCCTTCCTCCACCCGTCCCTCCTTGCAGTACCCAACAACCATAGCTGTCATTGCTACAACATTCTTACTCTTAGCTGGCATCTTTTGAAAAAGATCCTTTGCCTCATCGAAACACTCGTTCTCTACATACCCACTGATCATCACAGTCCATGAAACCTCATTTTTTTGTGGCATACGGTCAAAAAGTGATCTTGCCTTGTCAACATGACCTTTCTCCATATACCCATCAATCATTGCAGTATAAGAAATGACGTTCTTTTTTGGCATCTCGTCAAACAGCCTCGCTGCTTCCTCCACCATACCATGTTTAACATAACCTGAAATCATTGCATTCCAGGACGAAATATTCCGCTCAGGCATAGTGCTAAAATACAAGTTAGCATCATCAATGCAATCATTTTCCACACAACCAGCAATCATTGAATTCCAAGACACTACAGTCCTCTCCGGCATTGATACAAAGAGTTCTTTTGACTCATTCAGATACCCATTTTGCCAATAGGCCGTAATCATTGAATTCCAAGAAACCACATCTCTGTGTAACATTTCATCAAACACCTTCCGGGCAGATTGAAGTTTGCCTTGCCGTGCCAATGCATTGATCCTGATGTTGCATGCGTAGACAACTTGAGGTGATTTGAGGGGTTTTCTGGTGCGGCAGGAAGAATAACGTTCAAAGGTACGGAAGCATGGGTTGTTCAAAGGGATGAAAACTTTGAGCTTGAAGCTCGAAAAATGGCGGACAAACATTTAAGATATGAGAACAAGCAGTTTCATATGGACGAAGTTGTTTGTGGTAGTTGTTTGTGATGCTCGAATAACATTAATGGTATAATATGGCCGCCTTACCTTGCCATTAGATCTCTTTTTCCATGTGACTAGAAATGCTCGAGGATAACCTCTCAATTACCACTGCTGATCTCTCTTATTTTCGCAATCACCCAAATTCCTAACGCCTTAATTTTCTATTATATCTAATAGCTAATCGACGTCAACCCCCTTTCTACACCAGCTAATGACAAACTCCAGTGGTATGATATGATGTGTTTTCAAGACCAGATTTCAAACTTCTAACATCATACCCAAGTAAAGCTCCATCATTTAGTTGAAAAGGTCACACCACAAGGATTAGCATACTTACACCATTTAAAGGTTCTACTTGACAAAGTAATGACGTTCACATGAACAACTACACTTTCAATAAAGCACAAAGGCATCATCTGCAAATATACCACAAACTGCTGGGACACCGCATCCAATGATACCAAACCATCCAATACAAACTCCAATGTGACAACAAAATTTTGTCCAATTATGAAGTGGAAGATTGGGGGGCAATTACCAAATAGTAGTTGAACTAACCATTAGATGCAAATTCAGAAACATCGTTTGACACCAGTAGTGTGGCAACAAAACATCAAGGACAGGTTCAAACAAATACTATGTCTTTCCGCAACCCCAAACAGAACAACAATTACAGCACACCTCCATCCCACCTTACAAAATTAAGCATCAACATAGAACATCATCCCTACTATTAGATTTCATTACCAACTTTTTTAAGTCTTCACAAAAAAAAAAAAATCTAAAACAGCAACAATTAAACTGCCACGGTTTGATCAACTTAAGCACGCTCGCCCCTGATACGCCTAGCAAGCTGAATGTCCTTCGGCATTATGGTCACACGCTTAGCATGAATGGCACACAGATTGGTGTCCTCAAACAGACCAACCAAGTAGGCCTCAGCAGCCTCCTGAAGAGCCAACACAGCATGACTCTGGAAACGCAGATCAGTCTGAAACCAAAAGAGTGGCACAGGGCCAATTAACCACCAAGTAAACCATAAAAACCTATACCCAAAGACCAATCGACACAATAGCCAGATAAATTAGCACCAAATCTACCTTGAAGTCCTGAGCGATTTCACGAACAAGCCTCTGGAAGGGAAGCTTCCTGATCAAGAGCTCAGTACTCTTCTGATACTTTCGGATTTCACTGCATAGTATCAGAAATTGTAATAGTTAAATACACTATTGAGCAATTTACACAGTTCTCCTTAAAAATCAAGAGAGTGATAATTACATACAAAACAATTTGCCAACAACACTTACCGAAGAGCAACAGTACCAGGGCGGTATCTGTGAGGCTTCTTCACTCCACCTGTGGTAGGAGCAGACTTACGAGCAGCCTAATTCATATAACATACGATGTTAGATATCAAACAATATATGATTGTACAATTTCGTACAAGGACAGCAAAGTAAAAGAAAAAAGAAAGAAACCTTGGTAGCAAGTTGCTTCCTAGGGGCCTTTCCTCCGGTAGACTTACGAGCAGTTTGCTTGGTACGAGCCATCTGAAAACCACAGCCAATAATTTCACAATTACAACACTGATAAAGAAAAGAATCAATTTTGCAGTAATGACATGAACCACAAGACCTTCTCCAGAAACAAAAAAAAGTCTTGAACTACAACATAAGCATCAACGAAAGATTCAATTTTGCTCTAATAAATTAACTGTATCCATTCCTTCAGACCCAAAAAAGACTAAGGAAGACTGAAGTATCTCTTCTAATTAAGAATCACATCTAAGAATATTACGGACACAATTTTACAATTATTATCTTCAAATTACAGGAAATTTCACTAAGGAACAAATCTGAAAAACCCCAAACTAAGACTCAGTTTCTGCAAAAACATACATTTTTAATAACCTAGAAATCCCAAAGCATACATACCCATGCTAGTCAAGGGAATTAACTACAAAAACCCAATTATAAAAAACGAAAAGTATAAAAAAGAAACACAAAATCCTAAATTGACACGCAAATTCGAACGAATTCAAGAACAAACATGAAAAAGAATTACTAAGATATTCAAGAGATGCAACATTTAATCAAATCCTATCTGTTACCCAAAAAAGAACAAAGCCCACAAATAAAACCCCAAACTCAGCATCGAAAGATAATCAGAAACCCTAACCATAAAAATGCAGACAGATCAATAGTTCAACACGATAATCAAAGCTCTAGAAGCATATTAATAAATGAAATACAAAGAACAAATCGAATAAATAACGGCGCGGAGAAAACAAAAAGCGAATTAAAAATAAAATAAAAGAAGCGAATTACCTTCTTGTTCTTCTTCTTTCTTCTGTGATTTGTAAAGCGAAAGCAAAAGATTTAAAGATTTGTAGGTTAACAGGTATATATATTTTTTGCTGCGGGGGGGCGTCGAACGATGGATAAGATCGGACGGTGGAAATTTGTAATCAGTTGTGTTTTCTTATTAGGAATCAACGGTTATTAAAGGTGCTAGTTGTGTTTTCTCCCAACTGATTGGACGGTTAAGATTATGAAAAGAAGAAAAGGTTGTACGGTCCAGATGCTAAATTAGTAGTTCGTGGCGGATTGAGAGGACTAAATACTTGATTCTTATTGGTTGAAATTTGTTGAGTGGGTGTTTTGATTGGAAAAATATATATAGTAGTTATTATTTTTTCGTTTGGGCGGTTAACTTCATTAAACAAGAAAATAGGATACCATAAATTCATACTCCTTATCATACCTCAGAAGGAATATGACACGCTACGTGAATATTACACGATTTTCATCAAAAGGAAGTTATTATCCTTAGTAACGAGAAAAATCAATAATTTAAATATGAAATTTATAAAATTATGGATGTATTTATTATCCGTCGTATAAAATAAAAGGAGTATGAGATTTTAATTACTTATTTTGAAGTTATTATAAAGTGCTTTTGATGAGAAAAGGATATTTGAACATATACTTTTAGCAGCAGCATAATTTTAGGCCAGCAAAGCTCAAACTACCAAAGAATACCAATTAGACTTGTGATATTCAATTATTAACACAAATGTCATGCACTGACAATACACTAAGCTCCCAAGGATAGTGCTCAGTGCGCAGGCTCCGAACATAGGTTTATTAAATGATAACTGCATTAAATAAGTTATGATTGTTAACGTACAATAATGAGCTAGTCATCCGCTATAGCATGTCAAATTACACTGATTGTGTAAAAAGTATATTATATAGTTGTTGGTGTATATAACATAAATTAGTTTTTTGTTCATCATCAATGTAGGAGGAGAACTGAATTTGGAGCCTGCATCATTGAAGTGAAAGATAATGCATCTGTTTTTACAAGCATAAGCATGGCAAAAACTGTCAGCTTCTGTAATATAACAAGTAAATTCAAAACACAAATTGGAAGAGATTGCTAACCTAATGATTAAAGAATTCAAATGCCAGCTTCTATAATACAGGATACATATGAACAAATTAGCACTAATTCCTGTATAAACGAAAAAAAAAGAACACGAAAACTCGAAAACTCAGGTGACCCTTCCTCTATCAGCAACGCACACTATCACCAACCAAATGCTCGCTATCAAAGACTAAATTAATGAAGAAAACCCCCAAATTTCTGCACAGGAAATGAGAAGATAATGCTGTAAACTAAGTAAAACCGATCACCTAAAAGAATGGGTTTGTACTTCCACAGCCAGCACTTTGGTAACCAGGGTGTCTTTCTTTTTCGAAATGCTGACTGTTAAGTTCCTGGATCTCTTTTACCAATTTTATGGTGAAATTTTTACATCATAAAGGGAGCACATATATCACGTCTCATGAATGTCAAAATCGAAAACAATCTGCAACTTTTAGAAGCTTTGCTAGTCGTCTGATAGCCAGTTGCACAGTTTCCGAGTCTGGTGAGAATGTATCAGGAAGCTTTGGGAGACAAACTGGCAAATACTCATCGCCACGTTCATGCAAGCAAAATAGACCAAGCACAGCACGACAGAATATGAATCTGCACAGGAGAAATGAAGCATGCTGTTAATATCCAAGTAGGCTCCTGCAGCAACTTGTAACTGAGAATTTACTAGAGATTGGTTGAAAAAGAAAGCACTTACCTGAGAATAAGCCGTCTCAGAAAAGGGTCAGACAGAACTTGAGCCCAAACCAAATCTAAGCTAGTCGATGTACAGAGTTTTACCTCCCACTCCGCAAATGTAGTTGAGATGATGCCATCAGCCTCATCATAACAATCCTGAAGAGCAACGCTGTGGAAGTTAGACCGACTTACAACTGCTTGGTAAAGCAATTCGCATCGCTGTCTACTTACCATATCCTTATCAGATGAGACAAGGCCAACCAACTGGCAGAAAGCCTGTAAAGGAGAAGCCAAGAACAAGGTGAACTGACTTCCAGTTTGTGTTACATCAGTGCCTGGGTTCTTGAATGATGGCCTCAGAGGAGAGAGAAATAAAGCACTTTTTTCTCCTCTTTCTGCCCCATGTAGAACCTGAAGAGCAAAGAGGTGACATATCAGCAAAGAAATAGTCCCCCTCAAAGATGACTTTTGGAATTGAACTTGCACGAAAATAAGTCATACGTGAAGTACAATATTTACAACAGTAATTTCCCAACCACCCAAATAGATGAGAAAAGAAACAGCCAATCCACCTGTATTGATGATTCATAGTAGAAGCAATTGATTTTGAGTAGCTTTTAAAACATAGTACTTAATAAGGTGGGAATAACCAGGTGTGGCAAAATCAAACCAAGCCCACTCAACCCATTCAGTGTTTTTATGGGTTGGGAACCCGTTTGTTGAATTAACCCAATGGGTTGAACCCAAAAAGACCTATCAAACAATCGGGTCAAAACAGGTCAAAGTAGTGTAACCTCGCCGGGTCAACATGTAACCCTTAACCAAACAAGCAAGCATATTAGAAATGAAACAGTTTATACTATATTTTGTTTTCAGAATATAAATGTTAAGTTTATACAATTGAAACGTTGAAGCTTTATCCACTTCTCTTATAAGTTTTCCTTTTAGCCACTGATGTCCAGAAAAGTTCACAAGAAAGTAAATCTTCAATTCTTCATCACAAAACATAGTTCAGAATAATCACCACAAGTATCAATGCTTCATACTCCGAAATAGCAGGAAGTTCAATTATACTTTGATGATTGGCAACAGGTTGGAAATGCCAATCATTAAGCGGTAAAGGGCATATACTTCCAAAAAAAACATAGCGCAGCTAAAATAGAGGTAGCTATAATTCACCCCAACAAGCTAAAGCTTTGGTCACTTCACACACAAGTAGAAATTGGTGTCGTTGAATATGGTTGGGTTATGTTGGGCAGGTTGGGTTATGATCCATTGTTTGACCCATCTTCAACCCACCCATTTTGACCCAAGCAAATTTTGCGCGGGTTGAGTCTTGACCCAATAATAATTTGACCCGGACAAATTTGACCCAATCCACCCATTTGCTACCCCTAGGAATAACAGCAATTATAGATTTGGAAAAACTAAGCTGTCCCTTCTTCAACAACTTACCACTTCTATATGAGCCGCTTAACATAATTCAACAAACGTGATCAAGAACAAAAAACACACAATTTCTGACATTCAGAAGTTCAACATGTTATCAGGCATAGTAAGGACTCAAACAGAACAATGAAGACAGTACAATCATCTAAAGGTCTCAAGATATGTAGGCATTTGGAAATATTAGATGTATGTAGCTCAGGTAGGATTCTCTGGGTAAGCGGACAGGTTAGTGAATGGAAACTGAATCCTGCAGAAAAAGTGCAGGATTTTCTTTGGTTTTCATCCCTATGTTCCTGCACTTTCCACAATATAATTCTATCAATTGAATGTAATATATGAAAGCCAGATCAATACTGGGAAACAACTAAAGCACAGAAAATGATTATCTATAACAGATGTTACCACCGAACTAACCTAGACTTGTATTCCACTTATTCTCTTGGGAGAAAATGGGAGTAAGCTAGATGCTTTACTGGACAAATACTCCATAGTTTCATAAAATATAGAACTTTAGAAGGCCAGAAAATTGAATGATGGATCCTTTAATTTTACACTGTCTCATCATACGCTTACTGCATATTGTTTCGAACAATATGCCAGATTAATATACACTTTGGAATCTATGTCTTACTCAGGGATAGGTCATCATGATTCAACAAGTTAGACACAGTTTTGACAAACCTGCCTTGAATGCATCGCTGTTGTCACTATCAATTATTAGGAAGAGAGGTCTTCGTGTGAAAGGAATTAGATCGCCTGGATAGAGGTTATTTGAACCTGGAAAAACCCAAATAGTAAAAATCATGCAGTCAGATATAGAACAGTTTGAGATAATCATGAACCATTTTATGAACTACACAAAAATCAAGTTGTGATAGTGTACCTCCACTTCTGCTAGGACCTAAGCACAAACTATTCTCGAAATATTGACCCGTATCTCCATTGGTGTTGATATAACTTTCATGTAAAGCACTCTTTTGTTCATACGAAGTACGAGAAAGAGCACTGCTCTTTGAAGATTTTCTAGAACTTTTAGAGCTTTCTGCGTGTGAGGTGGTACTCTGAATTGTATTTCCTGGAAATACATCACAGAATTGAGATTTCAGCCACAATGAGCATATCTGCAGCTGAATTTCACCAATTAAGTAGCTAACCTGATGTTTAGGTTAGGAAAAAATATCTTTTAAATGTCGCTAACCTGATGCAGAAATATATATTAATACAACACTCTCTGGAGGAAGCTCCTCACACATTGTAGCGACGACCTGCGGGTGCCACAACAAAATGACTTAAGGATACACTCTAGGGGCATAAAAAATTGTAGAGGAGGAGTGCCAGAAGCAATCACTCAGATCAGGTATTATTCCATAATCGAAGTAGATATGGGCACTTGGGCAGTATACGAACTTTAAATAGACTATTCTAAATGGCTATTGTGTGGGTTAAGGTGCAAAGAAATCATTATTAACGTCAAGCATTCAAGCAACATACAGTGGGGCAACATAAGCAACAAGAGTGAGATTACTAGTTTCACTTCCCAAGTTTTGCATAGTATCAAGTGCTTCAGCAGTTAGTTGTCCAATCAGCTCCCAAGACAGGGAACCAAATAACTTAAACCAACAAAGCAACCAGCAAGATTAATTTCTACATTCCCCTTTCCATAATATGAAGCAGCACTTCAGTATCAGACTCCTTAGATATAAATTAATCGAATGGCAATAGAGAGTAAACATAACAAAACTCACAGATATCAATAATGGAACAGAAGGACGGTAAAGAACAGCCTTCTTTGGATTTGGAGGCAAAGCTGGATCCATCATCTCAGCAGCCAAGTTAATATCTATCAGTCCAGATGTTATAGATTGATCGGTCACTGCACCATTTTCTCGTGGTTCAACTGGACTTCTTTGATAGAAAGATCCACTGGGTTCCCATTCCAAGCATTGCAGCATTCTGAAAGTGTCCAGGGTTAATTCTGCAAATTTGGCCTGAAATAAAAAAGAGGGCAGGTTAATTGTGCAACAAAACTGAGCACAACTTAACACTGAGATAAGTGGATGTTGTCAATACCTCATTTTTGTGATAACTTGTCAACAGTGCATCTCGAAACTTTAGCACCTTCTTAGCATGGAAGCGAGCCACGTATGGACGAGATGATGGATGTGAATCAAAGAGAGCACAATATCGCAAAGGCCTGGCATCAGGAGATGGAGAATGAACTCTTGTGAATCTAACAATTTCTTGCACCACCAGTCTCCACTCTTTGAAGTTGGTACCCTGTGAAAGTACTACTATGGTTCATCTTATGGAAAGAAATACAGAACTTCTGTTGAAACATGATAGTAAGTACAGGGCTAAAGTAGCTGAAGCATCACTTTATTGTTTAATGTAATTGGAAGATGCAAGGGTGCTCCAAGCAAAATCAAAGTAACTTCAACTTTAAAGCAACTAATCTACCAGATTTACATAAGATATGAAAAGATGAGAATTGATGGGTAGTTAGTTCAGTTCTCAACTTTGTACTTGCTCAGCTAGTTCCAGAAATTAAAGTCTGAGAATCATCTCCTATGTAGTACTCAGTGACCATTGCAAAACATAGTGCTCAGATGTCCATAAAGTTAATGGGCATAACAAAAACTGCATTCACGTTCGGAGCCTTTTGAAGATAGTTTGCAAAATTTCTTGCATAACATGTGACACTTGTTTCATTAGAAGTATGCTAAATATTTCCTCAGACACACTTCCTTTTTTATTTTTGAGTGACAAGCACTACCATCAATAATATAGCATAAAACTCAACCAAACTTCTTAATGTCTCTCTTCAAATGTATATTATAATAGATACGTCTATATGTATATATATACACATAATAGGTGTACATATCTGTATATAAAAGGCAAAAGAAAGAAATGGAACAAAACAAAGGAGAGTATTCCCCGACACCATAGAAAAGGCAAAAGAAAGAGATGGAACAAAGTCATGGAATGCTTGCGCAGGGTTCACCATCCCCAGTGCACCTCCCCCAAATTCATAGTGTTAACCTTATTCGCATGCATAGGTGCAGAATGTAAGTTAAATATTCAAACAGGTTTGAACTTTGAAGTGTGTATGCATTTTGTTATACACCCTTATGTGTTCCTCCTAGAGTACAAAGTAAACGGGCAAATTAAAACCATTTTTCAGACGTAGCCAACATAATATAGTGTGGAATGGTCAAAGTTTTAGGTCTGAACACCTGAAGTAAGACATCAAAGGCACCAACGACAAAATTTCCGCTATTTCTTCTTTTTTTCCTTTCTTAGTTAAAGAAAGTCTTATCCGAGCTCAACTCTGGAAGAAGTCATCATATATTAACCAGTAAAAGATCATCTCAACTGAAACTTTTCTCCATCTTTTAAGAGAGTGACCGTTCTTTACGATGAACTAAAAAGACAAGTCTCCATCACTACAACCAAAAGTATACTACATGACAAAGCTGAGTCCAGAGAAGCCATACTACGTGACTTAATTGTCACAAGTTCTCAATCATTTCAACCAAAAATAATACATGACAGAGCTTAGCCGAGAAAAAACATATTACGTGTCTCAATAGCTCAAGCCACAGTAGAAAGTTTAAGTGCGGAAATTTGGCGTGTACTAAAAAGCACGATTCGTATACTAAGATAATATTACTTGCCTAATCAATTTTTTACCATAATAAGGAGCTGGAAGAGGCACCTAATTTGCTAGAAGTAAAGATGGATTCTCATTTTCCAAACACTCCGAACGAAGCTAACTTAAGTGATCTACTGAAAAATGCTAAAAGAAAGTCGTGTTAATTCCTCAATCTGACAGCTAAATTTGTGTGTTTTACACTACATCTGACAAATTCCTTTTAATTGATGGACTTCTAGGTTTCCAAACAGTCTGACCAAAGCTGAGTTGAAAATCAACTGAAATATATTTAAATTTCATGTTAATTCCTCAATCTGACGCCTAAACTGCTGTATGTCTATCATACAAATGACAATTCTTCTTAATTTAAGCTTCATTGCCATAAAATTGGAGACAAAATTTAGAAATAGCAATGACAGAAACCTAACATTCTCAATATTTACTCAAAGTTCGTCCATCCGAGAACGAAAAATATAAAGCACCAAAATAATTACTTCCATTTTGACAAAAAAAACTGCAAGTTGTTGTTACAGATGAGCTTCAAAGCCACAAAAATGGAAACAAAATTAACAAAGAAAAGGAACAAGTACCGGAAAAGAAGCTTTACTGTCATCAACGATAGCCTTAAACTGCTCAACCAGCAGCTTCACCATTTCCGACCGGTTCAAAATCAACGAAACCATCAAAAACCTGGCATAGAACCTCAGCTCCTTAAACCTCACCATCCGATCTTTTCCAGAACCTTCGAAATACTTCCTGTGCAAAATCGCTTCGTAGAAAATACACGACTCGAGCAAAAACCTCGCTTCGCTAGTCCTCATGTACTGACTAAAGTAAAGCTGACCGATCCGCGAAGCGATCTCTCCGATCTCCCACCGTTGTAATCCACACTCCAAAAGCCTCGCCCTGTTCTCCTGCTGGTACTTCCATAACCTCATGTACGCCTTGAACACCTTGTGAAAGTAGTGGTTACTCGTTCCCCACCGTCCGTACGCCGGCAAGTCCCGTACTCTTGCGTACTTCTTCTCCGCACTTTCTACTAACGCACGAAACGTCTTTGGAACGACGTCGTCCGCCATCACCTCTCACCGGATTTTTCGCACCTCACCTAAGAAGAAGAAGAAACATTACTCGCCGGAAAATTTGTATACACAAACCTGTAGATACATATATATGGGTTTTATGGGGGGGCTGGACTTTTTATAGGGGGGTGGGGAGACAGGTAAGCTGATGAAATTGAAATTTTGTGAACTGTGATGATCAGATGATCAAAATATTCTGTTATTTTGTTTTTCTTTGTATATAATCTTTGGTTTTTTCTTTGTTTTTTTTTCTAATTTTATTCTATTGGCTCCGGCGGATTACATAGGCGGCGTCTGAGATTCCGGTGGTGGGGCTTGGGTGGGGTGAGATTTTGTTTTGGAAGTATTTTAGAAATGTGAGCTGTGTAAAGTGGACGGCAATGAAAGAGTAAGGATTCCGGCAACTTGGTGGATTTGTTTATGAGTTGTTGAAGAGTAAGGTGTGGTTTGGTTGATTATAATATCGGGATTATTATTAATATCGATACGGTGTAGTTTGGTTAATTATAATATTAGGATTAATATCGTGGTTGAGTTGATACATCGTGGTATTAGAGATTTGGTTCTTTCGTTCAAAGATTTTTTAGTTGAGCTCGTTATATCGAATTCCCTTGTGTGCTTTACGAGCTAGGTATTGGTTCTTCCGATCAAAACTTTTTCAGTTGCGCTCGTTGTATCGAATTTGTCTGGGTGCTTTGCGAGCTAGGTATTGATTTTTCCGAGCAAAACTTTTTCAGTTGCGCTCGTTATATTAAATTTGTTTGTGTGCTTCGCCAGTTAGGTATTGGTTCTTTCAATCAAAGCCTTTCAAATGCGTTCATTATACCAAATTTGTTTGTCTATTTTGCAAGCTATTATACATAAGCTAGTTTACTCAATGTGCTCCTAAAAAATAGCAATTGCAATTTACTTAATATTTCTCTCCCACTTTATTTTATATCATGTTTTTAGATTTGGTGTGAAATTTAGAAAGAAACAGACATCTTTAGAGATATAATATTTTTAAAAAATCAAGTGTACGTAGAGACTTATAATTTCAAACAAATAAATTGACAAATTTAATAAATATGATTTTATTAACGAAAAGAATAAATATGGATTCTTTGTCACAAAATTAAAATATTTATTTATTCATTTATTCTCAAATAAATAACAATAACGCATTCAATATACAACAACAACAATAATATCGTCCAGTGTAATCCCACAAAGTAAAGTTTGTGAAGTATAAAATGTACGTAGATCTTACTCCCATTGAAATAGAGCGATTATTTTCGATAAACTCAAACGCACTCAATATATTCGTACAAATACAATCGAAATTGAAATCGTAACAATCAAATAAAAATGGACAAATTAGGATGTTGAAAGTAGGTGGAAAAAGAGCCCGCAAGAGCATGGTTAAGTGGTTGGGAGATGGATTTTTTATGTGGGAGACTCGGGATCGAATTCAACCTTTATCTATCACTCAGGCATGAGCTCGTCGCACAGGGCTTGTCTAGTGCGATTTACATCTCATGTGTGGTTTGTGAGTTATTGCACAGTGAGCAGGTTACCACGAAATGTTCATCACAGAGTACTCACCCGAAGGAGGCTGTGAATTTATCCGAGATTCCAGAAAAGAAATAGGTGCAAAAAGTCCACTTAGAAGGGCAAAAAGGTCAATATTTTAACCTTTAAAATAAGGAAAATGAAAAAGTAGCAGCGTTGATCTGGGCACGAATCAACAAAATGAATTAATTAAAATCTGTCGTTGAATTTCTAACGTGCGTAAAGCCAAAATTTTGACTAGCTGTTTAAAAGGAATCTAATAATATATATATATATATATATATATATATATATATATATATATATATATATGTATACACACACATTGAAATATCAAATAGGTATTTGTTACTTTACTTTTAATAGTACTGCTACTTCTTTTACAAAAATAAAAAAAAAATTATTTTTATTTTATTTAATTATTTTTCATGGAATGTCTTTAAAATCCACTTGTATTGGTGAATAAATAAATAAAATTTTAAAACATATCTTAATGACGATAAATTTATAGGTGTGATGCGAATTTAAAAGCAGGTGAAAGGAGGTGACATTAGAGTATGCTTATGTCTAATATCATACTCATGCGGTCTTTTAAAAAGTCCGGCTAATGTTGAAATGCATCGAATTATCCTTTTTTAAATTAATTTTAAAAAATCCCTTTGCAAAAGTGCTAACAATTATTTAGTGTCATTTGAATTTGATTTTTGAAAAATAATAGATACAGTATTTGTATTCGGAAGAGGATTGAAAGAATTGATTTTGGATAATAGTTTTCTAATAAATATTATTAATCTTACGAAACATTTAAATATTTTATTATAGTTGATCTGATATGTTGTCATAGTATAATTTTATAAGTGGAGTTTGGGGAAGATAGTGGGAGTATAAAATAATGCGAACTTTCACTTACCTTATGAAGGTTTTCTTATACGTAGCTAATAATTGAGATAAATATATTTTTTTCATTCTTAGAAATGAAGGTTTTTTTTTCTTTCAATTCAAGATAACCTCGAAATTCGTGGGTTTCTTCTACCAATAAGAGCTCTCTTTACCCACCCCACGGGGATGATCTATAAGGTTCATAACTATTTTTCTTACTATAGGCACTTACCTAGTCAACGCACTTCCAGGCTCTATCGAAACTTTTACAGTGCACCCAAACATTCGCTCACTTGTCAACCCAGACATACAGGGATAATTCATGTGGTGATTTTTCTTTTTTGCAATGGGTTTAGTGATGCAAATTGCTCTAACTAATTTATCCTGTTTCCAAATGTGATTTCTATGTTATATGATCGTGCCTTAGGGCATATTGATTGAAGTAGTTTTTGTTTTTTTATCAATGAGAACCCCTTCCCAAAGCATATAAACTTCCCTCAAAGCCTTTACTTTGACTTCGAGTAACAGCATAATTATAGTAAATAGACCATATGATGTTTCATACGGACTTTCAAGATAGCGAGCATGCTTAGTAGTAAATGAAATTTATATGATATTTGCTCTCCCAAAAAAGAAAGCATATAGTTTTGAAACGGGATAAATCTTGAACATGTTTATTTTCTATTAAATGATTTTCTAGAATTTTTGTGATTTTGTTTAAGAATATTCGAGATTCTTTAGCAAATTATTCATCTCTTCCATCTCCATTATACAAACACAAACATATCTTATACACATAATATATGCATGTATAGCACTACTACTTCATAGGAATATGAATATACCTATGGAAGGTAAGAGTGGGGTGGGTTGTTAAAAATATTATGAGAATTGCACCTAATCATATGAATATTATTTCCACATTTCCACAATAAGTGGTCCCTTCAAAAGAATAATTAATTTTATATATTATTGACTTAATCATTCACCAAATATATTTTCACATTATTACTGCAATTCTTTTCTTTTTTTCTTTTGTTTTTTCTTTATTTCCGTCACTATGCAGAATATTTTTATAATAATATTTTTTTCCATGTTGATATATTAAATAAAAAATTATTTCAAAATTACAAAATTCAAACATTCTAATGCATATAAAATGAAGTCAAATGGGAATTATATTTGAACGAATTAAAAAAAGTCACATCAATAAATGAATTGAATCGTATAAATAATGTTGTTGGAATCAAATAGAAGCAGTGTTTAGGCTAAAATGGGATTATAATCAATTCGCTTGACTCAAAATTTTCTTAATTTTATTTTATCGTTCATTAAAAAAATCGTTTAATTATGATAATATTCTTGAAAAATAAGAATAATTTTAGTCTTGCTTTTTTATTCATTTATGAGTTTAAACAAAATTTTAAAAGTAATTTCAAACATCAACCAACGAAAAAAATCATGTATGATTTTAATTAATGAAACAATTAGTTTTAAATACTTTTATATATCTTAATTAACAATTGTAAAAGCAATTATTTGTGGAAATCTTATGAGTATATACACTCGGCTCCTTGTGTCAAGTGCGGAAGAGTTCGAAACTCCTAACCCTAAGTGATCAACACATAAATTTTATTTATATCCTTACATAATTGATAATTATGCGACGTTTTCTTTAATCTCACAAATAAATGAGAAACTAAAGTAGTGGATCCAAAAATGTAATATGTGAGTACCGCCTGCTTGTGAGATAAGAATAAATTTCATACAACAAATAATTATCATATATTATCGAGGCACAAAATAAAATATTATTGAGTGAGATCCACTCATAGAAGGTGTTAAATATTCCTTCACGCTAAATCTAAAACTAACTTATATAAGCAGTATTTAAAGAAAGATTTATTCATCAAATAACTTGACTGAATTACACAATATAAGATTTATATTTGCATATATATTAGATTGCAGATAAAGGAAATATCCACTTCATGAAGAGTTTAAATGATTGAATGAAGATATAATTAATTCTGGTAAATCTATTTTTCACTAAGGAGATATTCGTATGTCTTCTAACTAGTATTTCTGGGCAAAATATTAATATTAAATGTCAATTAAATTTATTATTTTTTTTTTACAAAGAAATTAGTTTGATCCTTGCAATTGTAACCCATTATTTTGTTACCTAGAAAAGAGTCATAGTGGTTGTTTTCCCAAAAAAAGAATGAGGAAGTTCCCATAGGGCAGAAATATTAGTAGCAATATCTAGTATAATCTATA
The DNA here is from genome assembly GCA_018107945.1 of Datura stramonium. Classification (NCBI taxonomy): domain Eukaryota; kingdom Viridiplantae; phylum Streptophyta; class Magnoliopsida; order Solanales; family Solanaceae; genus Datura; species Datura stramonium. Next base: position 360,545 of record JACEIK010000093.1, on the reverse strand, counting down.
TGAGGTCAAAATGATTAATTTGTCCCAGTAGCTTTGGATTCCCTAGATTAATGCTTTGTGATAATTACTCACAATTGGTTGTCAATATAGGCAACCAGACACACACACACACACACACACACACACAAAAAAAAAAAAAAAAAAAAAAAAAAAAAAAAATCCCAATTGATTACTTTTAGGGTTCAAGATCACTGTTTTGTTGCGATATTTGAATTAGAGTGCGAGCATGGGTGATGTGAATTGAAAAATAATTGGAAAAAGTGAAGATCAAAAAATTCCTTTTATAAATGAATTTTGTCCAGCATTAGTAGGGATTAAGAAAAATTTTATGCTTATATTGAAATATATCACTTCTAGCTTAAAATTAGCTCTTATCATCTTAAATTATTTGTCGTAATTTTTAAAAATAATTAAATTTTAATATAAAATTTATTTTATCTCATTTATTCTTAAAAGTAGTTGTCACAAAAAGATTACAAATATCTCATTAAAGTAAATATTTAATGAAGAAATACTCCTTCCTAACCGGTATTTTTTCAAAGTTGCTTTTGTAAGGCGTCAGAAGCAACATACCAACAATGCTCCAAAATATAAATGAAAGGCATAAATTCATAAGGCGTATATTCTAGAATTTGGACGGAAGTTTGGGCGTAAGCATACTTACGCTTGGGCGTGTTGATTTTTATTATTTTAAAACTATTTTTGCTATAAATCGTATTTTTTGTTCGTAATGATGATATTTATACTTTGCGCTATCATATTTTATTACACACACGAGACACATAAAGAAAGCAACTCTGATAGAAAATGACCTTTGCTTGGCCCAGTAATAAATAGTTTTTAGATGATTATATCTTGGGATTCGCGGGATAGAGATTTCGTAGCTGGCCCCATGTTTCGAGGTAACTTTATTCATTTTTTGTCACTGATCTTATAGTTTTTATAGTCTCCTTCTTTGAAATATATTAATAATCAGTGCATTTTTGTCATTATTTGTGATTGTTATTGTAATAGTGCAGATATTAGTTGAAGGTTGATGAAAGATTATCTCGATTATGATAATTTTTTGTGTTGTTATCTTTTTCAAATAATAATTATAATATTTGTTTCAATATTATTGGTGATTTATTTTAATTGTGTAGAATTATTGATTATTCATTTTACTAATTTTCTTAATAACAAAATTATAAAATTGAAGATACGTGATATATACGCTCATTAGATTCCATGGGGCTTATATTTCGTTACGTATTGTATAAAATGCCTCGCTCCTGTACTTTGACACTCAAAATGTTAAATCACTGGTAACATAATATATGTATTCTGGTTTAATATATTATAATTAAATTAATTGATTTGATGTTTACACAAAATGTAAGAAAATGTATGTAAAAATAGTAATCTATATATACTATTTTAAATGAGAATATAAATTAACAATATCTTCTTAAATCTATAAGGTGAGATACATAATACGTAGGGCTTATCTCATTTAAGTATGTTAATTAATATACATTATTTTCTTATTAAATCATCATTATAATAAGTTAATATTATTTGATATAAACGATCGATAAAAATAGGTATTTATCGCGATTAGAGTCCCCCTAAATCTCATCTTATGTGACATTCATGATGAAGAGCGGGTCACGGAGAAGGATTGTCGGTGATACAGTACGACAAGTTTTGAAAAACAAATTACATACCAAATATCTTTGGCCAATTTTACATTAAAATAAGTAATTAAAATGAAAATTTTCTGAGAATACTCGATAATAACATAATTTGAAAATAAATACGTGAGATACGATGTGAAATAGGAACGATACGCTGCAGTGACCCAGTGTGGGTTTCCACCTTCTCATTTGTTAAACAGCTTATAAGGCAGTGCACAACTTTTGTAGTGTTTGTTTATCCAAAAGTGATTTAAAAAAAAGTTGAAAAGTGCTTTAAAAATGTGACAGGTCAAAGTTGGTATCTGTTTTATTTTAAACCTCAGAGTGTTCAAGTTTAATTAAGCCCATTTGCTTTATCGTAATATTTTTCTAATTTCAATGTCACCACTCAATAGCTCAAATCTTTAACAAAATTTTATTTTTGTGCATATTAGAAAAAATAATTAAAAATGCGAAAAATAATCGAGGTGGTATTAATTTATTTAAATTATTATAGTAGTGTTACGAATAAAAAATAAAACTATATACTAAAAAAAAAGTAAAGGGAAATTCTCATTTTATTTTAAATTATAACTTAAAAACATAAATTATATATAAAATATTTTTTATGTTTTTTTAATGAATTAAGAATTTTATAAATAAAAATATAAATTGATCTAAATTTTAGTTATTTTAGAAATATATCGTAGTAAGCTGGATTTTTATAGTGTTAACGACTTTAAGAGAATTTCGATCATTTATTATAAAATAAGTGCTGTTATTCTGAAACATCACTATTTTTATTTTGATTTAAATACTTGTAATCTGATTATTTATTTATAAAATAAATTTCGCAATTCTTTTTGAGCTAAACCAAGCTATCACTTCTTAATATGACAACAGACATGATATGCCCCATCAGAATCCCAACTACCCTTTGTCCTGTTGTTATCATAATTTACTCTTCCGTAATTATTGGTCTTCATAAATCATTGTTTGCATTATTAGCCAATTTCATTCAATTTTATTAATTGTGTTGTGTACTAAATTATTTTTGAAGATGGGGTCAAACATTCTATAATTTTGATGTTTATTTATTGACTATATTATTGTTGCAAATTTTAATAAATGTATATACCTAAGATATTTCAAGATTCAAATGTTATAAAGTTTTTGAAACAATATTTTGAAGATATTTTATTTTTAAATTTTCAGATTATTACATTTGATATCATAAGATTTAAATACCACATAGAATAACTTATTGCTCGTTCGACTTCTATATAGAAGTTTGGTTTTAACTTAATGTTGAGCGAGATAGATATGTGTTCTTTAGTCAAGGAGTTCATAATTATTTTTGCCAACAATCATGGTCAGTTGGCTTCACCACGTAACAATGAATAATTTTAGCAAGAGAGTTATTCAACATATATAACAAAAAGATTAATATTATGTTGTTTATTGGCAATTGAAGAGAGGAGAATGATCGGACATGAGCAAATTGTTTAATTTTTTATTATTATAAAAAGTTCGTTATCAAGGTGATTTGCCATGATAAGCTTTGATGATTATTTTATATTGTGAATCAAGAAAGCCAAAGGAAAATGTTGGAGACTGATGAAAATTGAAATTTCAACATGAACATTGTATCATGTAAGAAATTCTTATCGATATCACTAGAATGTAAGTTTTAATGATTTTTCATCTCCCGTTAAATTTTTTCATGATGTATTTTCACATTATTGATCTATTGAAATAAATAAAAAAAATCATACTTTACCATATTATATGTAGGAACCAAAAACATATATTTTAATTAATTTAAAATTAAATATTACAAAGATAAAAATTAGATTTTACCAATAATTGAAGACCAAAATTCCATCATCCCTTTTCTATTTTTTTGTTGTGACAAAAAGTTGTGGAGTAGTTAAATGTCTTGTATGGCAATAACCAAATAAGTGACATTGTACCTCGGGGATTATAGTAGAGCAGTAAATAGTCATTCATTCTTGTCGAAAGTTTCAGATTTAGGTTCTATCGACGATAAAATACTTTACTCATAGTCACGGAACTTTTTGAAGTGAATTAAAATTTAATTGAGTTTAAATAAAAATATTTTTAATTTTTTTAATTTTTTTAATTTTTTTAATTTTTTTAATTTTTTTAATTTTTTTATCTTTTTTGATTTTTTTAATTATATATATATATGTTGTCTCTGTTTATGACATGAAGCAGATAGTGTTTGTGTCTTTAGTCATAAACCTGTCTTTTATTTTGTTATTATCTTGTCCAATTTTCAATGGGAAGTGCTTTCTTTTGCTTTATTGGGTGAAAAGCATATTATTTTCCCAAATGTGTATGTGGGTGTGTGTTTTGTTGCAAATTTTCTCATGTACTATCATTTCTATGTCCTTTCATTTGGACAATTTTACTTATTCTAAGACAAGAATCTCTAATAATAGCAAATACTTTTAGTTTTGATTGATCCATTAGGGGATGAAATTTACTCTGTCGATTTAAAATTTAGAAGTTTATGAATTTAAATTATAAGAATAAAACAACTTGTTGGGTTAAAAAAACTTAAACATAAATATAGGGTTTATAGATGTGAGTGTATAATGATGTGGATCAGCCCTGCTCCATTTTAAGGTTTTAGAAAAATTCCCTTTTTTTTTTATTTCTTAGAATTTTGTTACGTCATAATAACAAACTGTATTAAGCTACCATATGATATGATATGATATGAATATGAATACATAATAATAATTACGTAGGTTTGAATAGTTGAGATGTATATGAATTGCTATTTGTCGTTATTGAGTGAGATTTTAATGATGAATAAAATATCTTTAATAAGTAAGTGAAGGAGGAAATTAGCAATTAAAGAATTTTAGGCAAGAGATATTCATTGTTATTGTTAATTATTCTAGATGCATTTGTTGTACTATAGTTGCGGAAAATAAAAAGACATGATAAGTCAAAGACATGAAGTTGATCAACAAACTACAAAATCCCAACTGAACAAGAAATTTTATTTTTGATGGTGACAATGTCTCTTATTGATAAGAAAATTCGGTGATATCTTGTAAGTTGCGGAAATCATTTAGTGTACAAAACTACAGGATCCAAGCTTGAACAAGGAAAGAAATATTTGTTGATGAGGTAACAAATGTTATTGATAATTAAAGAAATATTGGGTGATATCTTGTAGTTCTCCTCAGTCATGTGGGACTCTAAGCAAAAGGAGTAGATGAAGAATTCTATAAAGAAAGTACACGTTGAAGAGCACACACATTGGGAAAAAGCATCATTCACAAGTATTTTCGGCACCCACAAGTTACGATCATCAGAAAACAAAGGCCGAAATCTTGTGAGTTGATTGTGCGCAAGTGCACTCCACAAAAAACATTTACAGATCCTCTCCAAGTGTGAACTCTGAGTAGATATAATAGGATAAAGGTTGTTATCTTTATTTTGTTTGTGTGTTTATTAAGGTCGCAAACGGTGTTTTGAATGTGTTGTTTTTACTTCTCAAGTTAAGGGTAGTTTGTAAGAATAACAACAAGTTGGGAACGTTAGCAAGGCTTGGGGATAGGTCCTTTGGTGCGAGGTAATCCATAAATTGACTCGGTGTTGTTTTAGTGAAGTTAATGTGAAATCTTAGAGAGTAGGTCGTGGTTTTATATTCGTTCGGCGCGAATAATTTTTAAATATAAATTTTGTGTCTATCATTTGCTTTACTCATTTATTTACTTTCCGCTTAACTACAGAAAATGTTCAAAGGAATTCTAAAATATAGCCAAAAATTTCAAATAGGCAAAAATAGATTAAGCCTAATTCACCCCTTTGTTAAAGTCATAAAAATATGTGGTGAAGTAAATCTTTGAATAATGCAAATACTACTCAATTGGAACTTACATGTAATTTTTTTTCAAAAATTATTTTATGTACAAATGATTTATGTTTGTAAGTCAATAGTCATTCATCAACTTTTAGCAACAATTTCCCGAGGCCTAAGACAAAAATTAGCTTTAAAGGCGGACTTGAAAAAGAAAATAATTCATATGAATATTTATCTTTCATTAATATCTCACTTAATAATCACCTTAACTATGACGTAATTTCATAAAATAAAAATTTAAAACATTTATTTTATTTGAATAAAATCTATAATATCTAACTCATAAGGTATAGTTATATGGAAACTAAATTACCACAGAATTTTGTTTCAATGTTAGGGTATTTTAAATTTTTCTAGTTAATTAAAGTGTTGAAGGAATGAAAATTAAAGATAAATGAATTTAAAAGTATCATTTGTCCAACTGTTTAAATTTGAACTGATTTTGACTGCCTATTTATTAGTTTATTTTGACCCGCTTAATTTAGTCAATCTAAAGTTGGGATGATTCAAGGTAAATAAGTAGCTCAAATTAACTCATAAAAGAAAATATTATCAAAATATTTTATTATTTGATATGTTATATATAGTCATAAACAAGAAAAAAAATAAATTTTAATTTTTTTTAAAAGAAAACAAAATAATTGATCAGAATTAAACAAGTTATGTTATGATCTAACTTATTTGAATTAACATTTGAATTTAATTTATCTCTTAAATAATCTTTGAGCAATTTTAACCGTTATTTAATCAGTATTAACTCAGGTTATTTCTGCTGTCCAAATTTAATCCGGCCATGAAACACCACTATTGTTGCGTGTTGACTTAGTGGAGTAGTAATTTAGGCAAAAATTGAATGATTATTCATCATCTTTTTATGATATAAAGTACTTTAAATAAACAAATAATAAGTGAACCTTTTACCCAAAAAATGGGTTAGAACACTCTAGTAAAACCTAATAAACAGCCAAAGTCATCCAATTTTTTTTAAAAAAATGTTGAATGTCTATATCAAACAAACTTTGCCACTAGAAAGTAAGATTAATGCCACTTTAAGCTTGAAAAGCACAGGAAAAAAGACTCCAAGATTAGATTGAGAGACACAATCTTTATCAACAAAAGAGCAACAAAAATAGTCTCTATTGAGAGAATCTTCCAGGATTAACCATTTAAGGTCAAAAGATTAAGAAGTTAGAAAAAAGAGTAAAAAGAGGTATCTAATGATGATACTAAATGAAAAGATAAATGTGATATTGACCTTTTGTTTTTGTGGAGGATAATGTTTTAAATTCCCATAAATATGGGTGGCCCTCAAAAGCTAAGTCCTTTTGCCTTTGGATTTCATTAAACCTACATTGTTTACTTCTCCGGAGCAAATTATTTATAGTTTGTTTGTCTTTTTTATTTAAACATACTCTGTTAATTATTAAAAAATATTTCTCGTTAAACGTCATTTATATTTATATTAAATATATTGTTATGGTATCGCTATGCATGAATGATCATGCGTGAATACAGCTCGCCGTCATCCCCGTATGCTCATTGAAATATATACATATATTGGCGTGGTATATTTTATGATACTCGCGATATCCGTATATGGCGTCGTGGCCCGATCACAAATATGGTGTATCAATATGAAGCATGTATAACAGCGATATCATTAGCAGGTATATCAAATGCATAAACGCAGTCTCTTTTCTTTGAAATCTGTGCAGTATGTCATATATAAACGTAGATATGGCTTGGCAATCTTGTCATGATATATTCCTTAAGCGTAAATGGTATCGGCGTGGCCGCGTATGTAAAGGCCTTCAAGCTACTAGTGGGACACAAATTGTAAGTACTTTGGACCGGGGAGCATTTTGAGAATTAGCATGGGAAGGTACATTTTTGATTAATTAGTTTAGTTTATGTTTCATTTGTGCACTTTTTCCTTCATTTTCAATAACTCTATATGTTCCGTATTATTTGTCCGCTTTCTCCTTTGCCCCCATAAAAATCTTGGGCCTGTTTGACTAATACATCCCTTATAATCCTTTAATCCTTTAATCTTTATCTATTTATGTGCCTCTTAATTCTAGAATAATTAATGCTAAGGATAAAATTAAAGAAAAAAATTAATTTTCTCCTAATATTTTAAATTGACAAGTATTTAAAAACAAATATTTTTAGTATACATGACACCTAATGCACTCTTTTGACTAAATATGTACATGAAAAAAAAAATTAACAATAGAGGAATTTTTTAAAAATTTTACAATATTTATGCAGGTCATCAATATCATTTACACTTTCAAAAGGAATTAATTCTAAGGATAAACTGAAAAAATTTAATTAATTCTATCTTGATTTTATAAATTGATAAGTAATTTAAAATGAATAGTTTTAATAATGTAGATAAATAATATGGGACGATGGAAGTAGAAGACAAAGTGACTTATACCCTTTTAATTTATGAGTGAGTGAATGACCAAATGGTGGTGTTTGAGCTAGTATTCAACACTTTAATTATTTTACCTTATACTTGCTATATTTTATCACCATATGCATCTAACAATTTTTTCCGAACTAGATG
>JACEIK010000093.1:330891-341917 GCA_018107945.1 Datura stramonium | reverse complement strand
CAAGGAAAAACGAAGAAATTAGTTGTGATTCTATGCATCGGATCTTAAAAGATATATTAATGTGGATCATATTTCTTATTTTAGAATTAAAACTATACCAAAATAACTTCTGTCTTTATAAAAAATAATAATATAACTTTATTTTTGTCTTGGATTAAAATAATTTTATAAGCAATGGTAACCATATGGAGGCATATGGTGCCACATGTCATCGAGATATTGAGGATAAAGGCATGGCGAGTCAACTAAAAGGAAAGTAAAAGAGATTTTGGTGGACGAGTTCGGAACCATTCTTTAGGCGACGGGAAGAGGCAACTGAGGATGATAATGAAGAAATAACAAGAAGAGGACAACGACTCCAGGTCTGATGTCAGCAGTAGGGTTGTGCAAATTAACGGTTAAACCAATAACCCAAATCAATAATTAAGTTATTGAATTAATGATTCAAGTTATTGGTTTAACGGTTTGATTATCGGTTTACTATCCTAAGTTATTGGGTTATTGGTTCGGTTATCGGTTTGGCCACTTTTTTAATGGGTGAACCAATAACCCGATAAAAATTTATTAAACTACAATTTTAGTCTTCAATATATAAAGTATCCTAGCAAGAAAATGAATCGGGTGCTGATGAAAAGTGAAGGAGATGCTATTCAAATCTAAATTAAAGTTGATTGTTTAGTTGATGCTCTTTCTCTTTTCACCAACTTTTTTCTAGCTAAACATACTTGTGACTTATGAAAATTTTTCGTGTGAGATCTTAATGGTTAACCTGATAACTGAAATGATAATGATCAATAACTGATTAACTGATATCTTAACGGTTCTTTAACGATTTAACATGTCTACAAATGGATAATCGATAAGTAAAATCGATAACTTTCAAATCCAAACTGAACTGACCGATAAGCAGCCCTAGTCAGTAGCTCAGACGCAAAGGTATGATGAAAGTGACAACAACACGTAGGCGAGATTGTACAAGAGATCTACTAATAACAACAAACTACAGATAGTTGATTACCACTATGTATTATATAGAGCCCAGTTAGAGCTATTTGATTGGTCATAGTACTATAGCAAAAAACTATAAATCGGTTCTTCCTTCACTTGTAAAAAAGACTGGATGAATAGTTGAATACTACTCTACTATTTCTTGCGCTCGTGTGCTTTCTATTATTCTTTGTGCTATCGCCTACCAGTAGCTCATCGATAACATAGACTTCAGAGAGTTGAGGTACTAGAGACCACAAATACTTAATCAGGATATCATCGAATAGTCACTACTTTGTGCTATATATATCTAGCTTGTCATACATATATTTCGTATGCTTATTGTCTTAACTCCTATTATTTTATATTTGTTAAACTCGAATATGTGATTTAACTTATATCACGTGTTCTTGAGCTCACTATAAATTTAACTGTGCCGATCTCATGGGTAAATAGACTTTTCTAGTGGAAGTAGAGAAAATAAGTTCCACTAACATCATTTCACATTGATCGTGTCCTGCTAACTCAATATGCCTTATCTTCGCCTCCATCCCATAGCTCCCATCCCACTATCTCACAACCCCTGCCTCTCATAATATTTATCTATATATACAAATACTTTTAGAGTAATATCTTTTTTTTTTTGTGCTTATATATCAAACACAAAAAAATAAAAAAAAATTTACTTGTTTTTGTATAGAACATATTCCAAGAAATTATGTAAAAGATTGCCATTGTTCAAGCTCCCAAAGGGTGAAAATCATAATAGAAATAACATTTGGCCACCTTTTAGTGTTGTTTTGAAAAATATCATTATTATGGAGTTTCACATTTTATAAATTTTCACAATCAACTGAGTTATTAAAATTTCTTTAAACTTTATGATAATATGTTCAAATTTTAAACTTCACGATAATTGTTATTTTCCATCTGTAAAGGCGGAAAATAATTATCTATGAATTTTACCATAAAATCATTTGATGAATATACTTGGGCCAAATATAACTACAACTTGTGGGCTTACAAATTTTGTCCAAGTTGGATAGCCTTTTATCCAATTCTACTTTGGGAAATTTCAAATTTAACAAGTTTTATCTTATGGCCAATATTTTTGACTTTTGAATTTTAAGATCTGCTCACTGGATAAGCGGTATTAAAAGTTAAAAATGATTTATTTTTAAAATTATCAGATGTAATTTCCTAATATAACGATGGTCGATGGTAGGCCCACTTTTTTAATGAGAAAGGTGAGTAAATTATTTCATGTAAAAAATTAAAATCTAATTTCAGATATATGTATTTGAGATTTACTTGCACAAAACATTAAAAATATAGGCTTTGAAAAACTTATCTTCCCCAATAGAATTTAATAAGTAAAATTTTGAGTAAGTATTTGTATAATTCTTTCTTTTTTTAAAAGATGATTCAGATCTACCTGTGAGCATACCGATAAAATAAACGAAATACGAACAGTTAACATAATATGGTCATCAAAATAATGAGTCATTATTGATATCAACACAACTAAGATCGTCAAACTCTTTAGACTTTCTCAATTTAATTTTTTTAATTAAAAAATAAATTATATTTTCTTTTTATTCAAATTGGAGCGGCCACTAACATTTTAATTAAGGCTGAGAAGAAATAAATAGAAAGTTCAAAAATAGTGTAGCGGTACAAAAGTTTAGCGCCTCTTTCTCCTTCGGTCCATTTCCTACAAAGCAGAATCTCTATCGCCATGTCCATGTAGCATGAGACACAGTGTCTTGAGCTTTCAGGCCAAAGTGGAAGATGATAAATGCCAAAATACCCAAATTCAAATCCTTGGTCCCCTTAAAAGAAACAGAAACTAATCACCTTTTATGGCCGCCAAAAGTTTCTTCACTCCCGTCAGCTTTACAACACTATATCAATTCGGACACTCCTATTCACGGCCAAAAGATCCATTCATACATTCTGAAAACTGGGTACAAACCCAATACTAATATATGTATCAAACTGCTAATAGTTTATCTAAAAAGTTCTTGCCTTTTTTATGCGCACCAACTGTTTGATGAAATGCGTCAACCGACTCTCTCTGCTTATAATTACATGATTTCTGGCTATGTAAAACATGGGTTTATCTTAAAATCTTTTGATATGGTTAGAAAGCTCTGTCTCTCTGGTGAAACTCCAGATGGGTTTACATTATCCATGATTTTGAAGGGTTCTACTTGTAGCAATGCTGAGTCATATTCTCTCTATATTGGAAAACAGGTTCATGCCCAGATATTTAAATGCGTTGTTGAGGGTGATGATGTGCTTTATACTGCGTTAGTCGATTCGTATGTGAAGAGCGGGAGGGTGGATTATGCAAGGAGAGTGTTTGATTTGATGTTGGAAAGGAATGTAGTTTGTTCGACGTCGTTGATAACAGGGTACATGAATCAGGGTTATATTGAGGACGCTAAAGATGTCTTTAGAAAAACAATGGAGAAAGATGTTGTGGTGTTCAATGCAATGATTGAAGGTTACAGCAAACAGATTGAAAATGCTAAGAAGGCGATAGAGGTTTATATTGACATGCAACGTTTGGGTTTTAGGCCAAATATTTCTACTTTTGCAAGCATTATAGGGGCTTGTTCTGCTCTAGCAGCATTTGAAATTGGTCAACAAGTTCAAGGACAGGTAATGAAGACTGAGTTAATTGAGCATGTAAAAATTGGAAGTGCTTTAATTGACATGTATTCGAAGTGTGGATTGGTTGAGGAGGCAAGAAGAATCTTTAACCACATGCCTGAGAAGAATGTCTTCTCATGGACTTCGATGATTGATGGATACGGGAAAAACGGGTATCCCAATGAGGCACTCGAACTATTTAGTATAATGCAAATAGATCATGTCATTGTTCCAAACTATGTTACATTTCTAAGTGCTCTCTCTGCTTGTGCGCATTCGGGGCTAGTTGCTAAAGGAAGAGAGATTTTTGAAAGCATGGAAAGAGATTACTATATGAAGCCAAGGATGGAGCATTATGCTTGCATGGTTGATCTTTTGGGCCGCTCAGGGAGCTTAAATCAGGCATTAGAGTTTGTAATTAATATGACTGAAAGGCCAGATTCTGATGTTTGGGCAGCTTTACTCAGTTCTAGTAGACTGCACGGAGATGTGGAATTGGCTAATTTAGCTGCCCATGAGCTTTTCAAGCTAAGTAGTGGTAGTCGTCCAGGGGCATATGTTGCACTTTCTAATGCTCTTGCAGATGCTGGTAGATGGGATGGTGTGAGTGAACTTAGGGAGATTATGAAGATTCGAGGAATATCAAAAGGCACAGGCTTCAGTTGGGTTGGCAGTGATGGCAGTTTGAAAGCTTTCTTTGCGGGACAACAGACATAACTAAAGGTAATAGTAGCAATTTTTCACTCATTTTTTTGTGAGAAAGAGTTTTCACTCAGTTAATCTGATAACTTGTACTTCTTTTTTTAAAAATATACAGTTTAAGATCTCCAGAGCCTGGTAGTAAAGAAAGGCATCATTGCCAATCTGTACTCACGTAACATGCCTGATCAGGAAGATACAAAATTGACATGTGACTAGTTGAAGTTACACCTATTCAGCTGCATGGTTTGGATTTCTACACCCTTGTACAAGGATTCAAGTCATATACTTGAGTTTGTTTCTGTCTCCTTCAAGGATTTAATCCTTTTATTGTTCGATCTTTTAAATTCAAGTCTCCCGCTATCCACACTCGTGTCAGGGGGTGAAGAGAAATAGTTTGTTCATAGTCAAATCATACTAGCAGAGTCTGATCGGGAGGAGAGTCCACTTTCCCGCATTTATCAATCAGGATCCTCTAGGCACCCAAGAAAGTGTGTTTCTTTGCATGGTTGGCAGCTAGGGACGAGATATTGACAACGGATGAACCAAGACAGCACGTTTGTAGTGGGTGGTCCTGAATTGGTTTGGGTGTAGAATGTGTAATGCCGTGTACCATGAAAGAACCGTTGCATATCTGGGCCTTAAATTGAGGAAGAGAAGAAAAAGGCCATGGATGTTGCTCTGCTAGCTTTATTGTGGGTAACATGGCGGGAGAGTAATAGGAGAGCGTTTAAATTCATATCTGTTCTTGTTTCCTTTTGGTGCAGCCACAAGGTCCCTGTGTGTATAGATGATGATGTCTTTTGTAGAGAATCATATTTTTGTGTAGGTTCTCTACGTTTTACTATACAATTTCTACACAGGGTTTCTCCCACACATGAATAAACTTGTTTGCGTTACAGAAAAAAAAAGTTTTGTTTGAGCTAATATTTGGTACAGGTTGGACATCCAGTATTGCCATGTGTGAGAAGTGGTTGTTAGATGAAACTGGGCAATAGTGAGACTACTGGAAACTCATTCAGTCAATCATTCCAAAACAGAGGGAGATACTCAAATGTTGGAGTGCTTGACCAAGTTGAATGTGCTTCCATTTGTCGAAGTCTTTTCCATTCTATTGAGCTTCACAATCAATAGCAGGTTAACATTTTTGTACAGTGTATGCAAGCAAAGCTGACCTTGTGGATCCATAACATTCAAAGCATGTAGTTTTTCGCATTGCAAGGAGCTCAAGTCCGTCTCCGTAGACTGCCAAATTCATTGTTGACTAAGGCTTAACAAGCAGACACTCTATCTATTGATTTCCAAAGTGATGCTTTTACAGGTGACTTGATTTCTTGGATATTGGAAATTTTACCATCAGTCTTAAACATAACCTAGAACAAAAAGGGATTAAGTACCATCAGAAGAATTCTGTTGCTGGATAAAATAAACAGTCTGCATTTCCTCCCGCATATGATACTATCTTGAGCTAGTAACAAGTTCTATTTTTAACTGCATGTTGTTGACTAACCATTGTTCTTATGCATGAATAGGATTCACAAAAGATAGTCCTATGGTGCTGTCATTAAAATACTGGTGTTTGGCCTTAAAGGTATTTATTTACAACAACAACATGAATTTCATACAAAATTATTGTCCCTGTAGTTCTTTCTGCTGCAGTTTATTGCTTATGCCTTAATAGAAGAAGTATTTAAAGATAGTTCATCTTACTTGTTCATTGAAGAGGCTGAAGTCAATATTGACAACCTCAAGGCTATGAACTAATGAAGGTGCTGGAGGAAATAATGACGAAGATTTAAAATGCAGACACAGGTTTTAATTAGCTATTTCAATAAAGAAGAAAAATGATCTTTAGAAATACTAGCGAATTCTATGATTTGTTTGAAAAAGAAAAGCCAAAGTAAAGAGTCAGTAAATAATGAGAAAAACTTATTAATTGCACTAAGTTTATTTTATTGAAATTGAGGCTCTGGCAAGTAATTATTTGTCCTTTCCATAGCAATCAATGAGATGCCAAAGCTTGTTTTGGGGCTTAAAGAGATTACATCAATTTAACAGATTTATTCGCAATTCTTTGACCCATTACTCCTTCCTTCCCAGCTCCTCTTATTAAACTTCCTTGTGGATATTTTTAGTATGCTGCATCTTTGGTTTAAGTAGCTTAAGCTGATTGAACATGCACAATTGACTTAGAAAGATGTCTACTTTTGTTCTCAAATTTGCTTTTGGTACCAATCGTTCTGTCTATCCCTTTAAAGTCAATATAGGTAGCCTTTAGGTAGTCCGTATTCGTCAGAAAAAAGGTAGTCTGTAATCCGATCCAACAGCTTCCTGCTGCTTGAATGTACAATTTTTTTGGACGTCCATATAGTCCCGTGATAGAATGCTAGAGAGCTTGAGGATCATGCAATTTTTTTTTTGGATTTTCTTGCTAAATTGCTCTTTTTAGTTGCATTTGCTATTGAATTTCTGGATCATGTCATCAGAATGTAACTCATACCATACAAAGAAGAAAGAGGAAATCAAATGTTTAACGAATGCATGGTACGGATAACGTATCGAATCGAATAATACACCACTAAGAAGGTGCTGTTGGGGGGGGGAGGGGGTGTTGCTAAGTTTGTTTATGTGTAAACTTTTTCATTATCCCTCGACTCCGTCTCAGTCTGCTGGTATAAGATGTGGAGGTCCATGGGATTATTGTGATATGTGGAGCATTGGTCCATTAATTCATTAAGTGGTACTTCAAGCTGGTTTTCTAGTAAACCTTATAATTTGGGCCATAAAATTGAAGGCTTTTTAGATTTACACTTCCTTGAGTTAAAAAGTACTTTCTCTAGTACATTTTATATTACAAATTTATAGATATTACAAATTTATAGTGAAACCCCGTCTACTAAGCGTCTAATTGGTTGTTGAAGGTCGGGAATTAGTAATGGTGACACTAAGCTTGTGATTTTTAAAATGAAAATTTCAGCATTTTCGTTGATCTAATACTTGGTGAATTCATTCTTTAAGCTTTTTCAAGAGATCAAACTTACCAAAAGCTGTAAAAAATGACTCCGACTTTCAAGAGGATTTTACTTCAAGTGGTGTCCTCATTACTATATTTCCTTTCCATACTGATTTTGATATGCTTGACTTGAGTCGAGGCTCCAACGGAAGCAGCCTTGATACCTTCACAAGGCAGGTAAGACTGCATAAACACCACCCTCCCCAGACCCCACTTGTGGGACTATACCGGATGTGTTGGTGTTTTTTGATAACCAAGGGCATTTTACTTTTGATTAAAACAAGAAGAAGAACAACAACATTCCCGAATTAATTCCATAGGTGGGGTCTGGGGAAGGGTAGAGTATACGCATATCTTAGCCCTACCTCATAAAGATTTTGATTAAAACAAGAAATATTATAAATATCAAGAGATGTTCGCGTGGTATAAAGGTGTTAGGTGGTGAAGATATAGTCTCAAGTTCTGCTTTATACGCAAGTGGATACGTCAGTTTTTAACACGAGTATTGAATTCCACTGCTATTATCTGGGTGCAATTACATTTTTCCACTGATTTCTTTCATTGAATTGATACATAATCCAGTGTGATTTTACGGGTGAACATTGTACCAGGAGCAGTTGTTCACAATTTTCAGTCTCCCTCAAGCCGCCTCAAGAATGAGAGGCACTGATGCAAAGATTGCACCGCCAGTCGGTTCAAATTGCATGTTTGGTTTAATTTGCAGAATTCTTATTTGACCATTAAATATCACGAAATAAAAATCTTGACTAGTAAGAGTATAAAGGTGCTAAGTGGGAGGTGTCTGCCTCTCAAATTTCTTCTTATTGAAATAACGAGAGATTGAAGGTGCTCATGCATCAATCTACGTCAAAGTCCAAGGCTATTGTGCAGATGAAGCTTTTACAGTTGCATTTAAGCATGAATTGTTTTAATTAAGTTGTTATTAGTCTCGTAATGGCTTTATGACTGAGTGTTATACTAGGAACAGTTCACTGGAAGAGTATAGTCATCTCCCACTAGCCCCCTTGAGGAATTGTGGGACACAGACAAAAAGCAATCTTGCACGTAACAGAGAAGAAAAAAACAAAAATAATTACTCAAGAGGATCAATGTGCTTTCCTACGGATAAAGGACAAAGTTACGTGGTCATCTGTGCCTTCCTGTTTTGTTTGTTCTGTTCTTATGATGAACTTGCTTTCCTTTACCTTTGGGGATGGAAAAAGGTCAGAACCATTCACCATTACCGCTCCTTGATAAATACAATCGCTTTGGTAATCTTATAAAGCCAATATTAAAAGGCTGATTCTCCAACAACTGCTGGTGGGAGCCATCTCGGGTGGACGTGTGAGTTCTGACCTGAGCACTTCTTTTATGAGTGCTGCTCATATTTTCTAAAACTGGCTTTTGATACTGAGTAAAGGATATGCTGAGTTAAGGTTGCTTTTCTTGCGTATGCTACCCTGTGGGACTTGGATTTTTTATGTGTTGCTTTAGTCAAACATTGATTCCTAGAAGATTAAAGAGTGTGATTATAAATTCTCTGTTCTATTTAATTAGACTGACCTCTATTTAATTTCTCAACATTGATTTGTATCACTGCTGCTATCAAATTCAGTAACAGTATTTTTGCCTTTCAAAGTTGGTGCTAAAATTGTGATTGAGACAAAACAACTTTTGTTGGTGGATGGCACCATTACCAAACTGTTCATTTATATTGCTTTCTCCTAGTTTATCATTGGAGTTGTAATTTGTTTGCAGTGGAAAATGTTATCGAAGAATTGGGTAGAATACTAATCATAGTTAATATTGTTGAGAGAAACTGAGAAATTTTGGTCGGAACACCCTATCCACATATAAAAGGGGCGTTGAATGCATGTACGACACCATTCTCAGCTGCAAATCTAACAAAGGACATGCAGGTTGCATCTAAATGGTGACCGAGATTTTTTTCTTCTCATTTTCAGCTCGTGTTTTTGGTAGTTAGATGTCTGATTTAAATTTTTCGAGAACTTGATGCAGATAGTCAATGTCACTTAATGTCTGAGCTATAAGTATCTTGCATGGATTGATCCCCTTCACAAGATCTTATATACATGGAACACAATCATAGATGAGGTAGCTGGGAAGTCCTATCAAGAAAATCCATCAATCCCTGTTCTGCTACCCCACCGGTCACCAGGTCTCGCATGTCAGGTCTCTAGCAATGGAGCTTTCGTCTTCAATCCCAGTCATCAAGTCATGATGCCATCTCTTTTATGGAGAAAACATCTCATTAGCCTCAAGGAATAGGTAACCATCTCCAGACCCATGATGTAAACCTTAGCCTTGGATAATATGATATATGCTGGTCCCTTTTTTCTTTATTTTAGTCCATAATAAGGACTACTATATCCAACCCCGAAAAAAACCGGTATATGTAAAGTAGCTTTTAAAACCCTATTAATTGTTGATAGGACCATTGTCATTTATGCCTAGGAGAGAGGGTTAATCAATAAGCACCTTAAAAAATTTGCAAGTTGTCATTGAATTGAATATACAGGAATTGGCTCTTCAGTCTTCTTTTTTGTGTATAGACCACAAGTCTACATCAATCTGATCTGATGGTCATGACTCATGAGTGAGTTCTTTTTCGGATACCTTGTGTTTGGAGTAAAATTGAGCAGAGTCTTTTCTAGTCCCTTTAGAGTAAGTTTTATTAAGACTAATTGGGTCCATCAAAGTTGACAGATTAATTGTTTGTTTTTTTTTTGTCAACTTTTAGCCAAATTATAACAAAGATTGATGTCTTATGGTAAAGTCTTCTATACTTGAATATATTTGCATCAACAATCTAATGTGTTTACTATTTTGCATCAAGTCCCTTGAAGCTCATGAAATCCATAGTACAAATATTAGTAATATTATCTTGTAGCTATATAAGCTCTTTCTCTTATAAAAACAACGCAAGGAGAACGAGCTGTAGGACTACGGGGGATGTGATCAACTGGTATCCTAAACGAGCTGGTGTGTTTAGAGACAGGTGAGTGGTTATAAGCAGACTTAACTGTTGATCTCTTTTAGGAAAACTTACATTTTACACCTGTGCTTAGTGATCGTGTAGCAGTGGCAGATACAAAGTTCCCAGACCTGTTGCCTTTGGCTTAAACGTCACATAAATATTTGAAAATTTCTTTAAAATACATGAATAGGTTAAGTTTAGCGCCTGTACTCACTACAAAAGGGGCTATAGATGTAACCGTCATTGATGTAAAATATTGGATCTGCTTATGCATGTAATTAGGGGAAATTGATGATCGATCTCTTTGAGAAAGCTTGTTTGTTTAGAAATCATGCTTGTAATTGTGGAAAATTGGTAGCTAGCTTTTACAAAAGCCTAGGTGTTTTTAGAACAGTGCAAGTGCAAGTGACCAGTAGCGGAGCCAAGATTCATCTGGGGTATAGAACCCAGTAAATTCTTAGTCGTGAATATCTGAACCAGTTGTTTGAGGGTGAAATGAAGGAAGATATCACTGGAATGTTTGTGATTTCAATAACAACCAAAGAATATCTTCTAGGAAGAAACCAGACAAGTTCAGTTTTGAGATAAGTTCAAATGGTCCAAGGAAGTGGGCATATGGGAAAAGGGGATTTCAACTTTTAGCCATAAGTGTTGTGTCTTGTGTCTTGTAG
>JACEIK010000093.1:234206-251886 GCA_018107945.1 Datura stramonium | reverse complement strand
TTGAACGAGGTTCTTTAGAATTTTTTAGATTTTATTTCGGATTAAAAAATATTAAACGGACTTTTATAATTTATTCAGTATATGAAGAACTTTTTAAAAAATAAATTACAAAGCAACAATTTTTTCTTTTCATTTATTTAACATGTAAAAGTAGATAAATTACAAAGTGACCGGCTTTTCTTTTCATTTATTTAACAGGTAAAAGTTTTTAAAAAAAAATGAACCTCGTTGGATAGCCAACGAGGTCCTAAATTTTTTTAAAAAATCTTTTTTAACCTCCATTTGATGCAAAAAAAAAAAACTTTAAAGGGACAACCAACGAGGTTCTCCAATTTTTTTTATTTTTTTAAAGGTTCAGTTGATGTAGAAGCCAAAAAAAATTAATTTTAATAGAACATCGTTGGCTGTTATCGAGGTTTAAGATTTTTTTTTTAAAACATAACTAGAACCTCGTTAGATATCCAACAAGGTGTCCGTTTTGATTACCTCTAAAGCAACTGCCCGTTTTAGAACTTCTTAAAATAATTTTGTCCATTTTCATGCCGGACTCAACCCCAACATTCAACTAACAGTCACGACATTTACTGCACCTCATTTCAATTCACTCTGACTGTATTTGAATAAATGCAATGTAATTTGACTGACTCAACCATGTTAATATGGAAGTAGTTCTTTATATGGCTTTTTAGACTGCCGTAGCACCAAAGAAATTACAACCAGTTTTTTGGTCAATATTTTGTTGTAAAGAATGGTACCTAACCTTTTCTTTTCCCTTTATGTAAACAATCACGCCACGCAATTCCATTTACTGTTTAGAGCAAACTAGTTACATACAATTCGATAATCGAGCATTGAGATTATTCTAAGAGTAAATAATTAGTTCTGAGATTACCCCTACAGTTTTTAAATAATTATAGTTCCGAGATTATCCCTACAGTTTATACTTAATTTGACTGTTATCATGAACAGAATTAGAGTATTCAACTGACCTCTTGCTATGAGCAGAATTAGAGAGTGTATATATGAAGTGTGAACTACTCATCTATATAAAGTTGCAACTTGCAAATGCATCTCTACATCTGCCAGTGAATTGCTAGGTGTCTATATCGAAGTTGGGTTGTCCAAATTGAAGGGACCCAGGAGGATGGGGTGTCCAATCATTCAATAGTTTCTAGTACTCATTTATTAAGGAACAGCAATATTGACTAAAAATTTGGCTAGAAAGAGGAGACATGTATGATGCAGTATATAATTGGCGGGGATGAGTAATACTATACAAAATGCAGAGCAAACACTCTGACAGGAAACCATCCATCATCCATGTGGTATACTATACAAAAATTTACAGCATTCTTTTATAAACACAAGCCAAATAGCTGGAGCTCAAATACAGTAAAGAGAAGTAGATACCCTCCGGAAGAAACCAAAAAAAAAAAAAGAAAAAAAAAAGAAAATAACTCCAGATACATTTTGCTGCCCGTGGGAGTATATTAGTACATATATACTAGTATGGATTATTCGAGTTTGGAATCTAGAGCGAAAATTCACCAAATTTTTCGGTATTTCACTAGCTATGTTTGGTGGTCTGATTGTCCCTCCTCATTTCTCTTTAGGGACGCTAGAATTGAGCCCAGGTGCCGCCTCAGCCATGAAAATTTCATTACTGGAGCAATATTTCTCGAGGTAGGGGAAATGATTTCAAAGAAAGTAGGCTTTGGCGTTGAGGCACCGCCAATGTATTCAATTAATTCCTGCACAACAAGTACATTGAACTTTGGAGGTGCATTCAGAGCAATGTTGTGAACCCGGTGCTCATAAATCTTCCCATCTTTATCAAGCTTAAACTCCGAAGTACCATCGAACCGACCATGGCTCTCCCATGGAACACGGGGAATGCCATGGACAGTCCACCGAACTATTATCATGTTTTCCACAGGCTGCCAAACACTAACAATATCAATCCACAAGGCCCTGAATAACATCCTGCCATGGAATCGTAGAGCCCAGAAGATTAATTTATAATTATCAATGCCAGTAAACGTGTTGAGTGGATCTTTGAAGACAATATCATCCCTGCAGAGAGCGGAGGAGCACCATTAGCACCTAAAACGTCATTCACTGAAGTCAGAACTGGGTACAGAGTCATCACACTTGCATTAATTCTCAAGTTAAGTTCCATAGACACTCACATGCATATGCAATTCACGCGGCATCAACGAGGCAGAGCAAAATAAGTACAAACTACTGTATCACTTTTCTCTAAAACTGCTTGTACAGCATCTACATTTAATAATCCTAAGATCTAATTACATCCTGGTAGTGCATCCTCTGGACTAAACTACTGGAAAGGGGCCTGCGCTGGCCCACTCCTCCCTTCTCCTTGTAACCCCTTGATATAATCAGGTTATTAAAAGCCAGCTTAAATCTACAACAATGAGAACAATGCCTCAGCCCAACCTAGTTGGGTTACAAAGCCAGTTCAAAAGAAAAATGTAAAAGATGTGAAAGTGATCATTCTTTTGATACTTTAGGCCCTAGGAAGTCTCTCTGTAGGTTACTTAATGAAAGTGTCATGTGTGAAGCCCCATCTGGTTTCACAAAGCAGCTATTGCTCACCAGTCATGATCCTACAACATGAAAATCCACCCAACAAGACCAATACCATCCCCTATAGTCTCCAGGGAAAGGACTACCATGATCTGTTTATTTGCAAATTTTTGTTGGAAGAACACTTATTTGTCATGATCCAACTAGAATACATACAATCCTTCCTATGAAAGTAAGGACATCCCAAATGGTTCAATTTTAATCTTAATATCTTTATTATTTGTTTGATGAACTGATGATGTTATTGATAACAAAGTAAAGCCAGTGTACAAGGTGTATTGTTCAAAATGGTTCATATAATAGAACTCAGTTTAGGCAACCCCATTCAGGTGTCCAAAGCCCTTAATATTTTTGTTAATTAAAGGACTGAGTTCAGCTGCTACAATTTAAACTGAAAGTGAACTGCAGCAAATCACAATAAACTATCCCAAAAATCAAAATAGCTTTTTTAACCCACTAAGCATTAGTTCAAATTGGACTCCTAGCAATCTAAAATCTTCAAACAAAATAAGAAGGAGAGAGCCATCAAAAAGAAAATTCACAAGAACCATATAGATGACTTAAAAGGGGAAAAGTGACTATTTACTTCTATCTCTCATATAAATTCTCGTTTTCGTAGGAGCTTGAGTTTTGAAAAATATGCCTATTCAAGTTTCATTATTTTCCTATGCTCGCTCTTGAAACTCGAAAACCACAACTTGAACCAATAAGAAGAATTGGAAATTATGGTGCTACTTCTAACTAAAAATCTTTCTTTTCTTTTGCTTTGGCGACTTAAAGCTGAATACTTTTGGGTCTACTTTGCTGCAAATGCTCCTCCATTTGACAGTTGTCTTAGACTCTGTCACTTGGATCTTCAAAATATTGGCATTTTCAAATATTCTTGGTCATTCTTTTCATAGAAAAGTTTCCTTTGTTCTGGATTTTCCTCAACCAAATGTAAGAGACCCTTTACTGAAAAAGGAACTGGTAGATAATCCCACTAGTGGTTTAATCTCACCATCTTTAAGTTCTGTAGATAAAGTATTACTTTGAAATAGTTTAATCATTCTTGCTGCAATTCACCTAAATTTAAAAAACTCAAAATTTTCATTTCTCGTCTCTAGAGTCATTGCCAGAGCAAGACAACCAGATCAGCGGCTGCATCAATCTACTCCAATATAGTTAAGGTCAGCTATAGGAATCTTATGTATCAATTCCACTCCATTCAAACCCATTTTGGCTTCAGTACACATGTTTCATCATAATTCAACTATTTTATTTTTTAATAATAATTGTCAACCATTGACTTGAGACTAGCTAAGGTTTGCGCAAATAAAATAAGCTGAGTTAGGTCAGAAAGCAGGGGATCTTTAAAAAGGAAGGTAACACCACCACGATGAAAGACGATAACAACCCCTATAAAAGACAACAAAAGGGGTGATTAAAAACTGAAACCTGTAGATATCAAAGCTTAGCTCCTTATAGAAGAGGGAAGGAAACTCCTCTCGGATGGTCCGAATAGCATAACCCGTATTCAGATAGTAATTCCGCTTCTCCTCCTCTTCCTCGTTCACTTCCGTCGACGACGTAGTGCTAGTCTTCACAGGAGCAGAGAACTGAGCGTAAAACCCCCGATTATTCTCTGAATTCAAAGGCGGAGAATCCTCCAAATCCTTCACATACGAATGAACCCTAACCCTAGCACCCCTATTTCCAGACCTGGAAACAGCGAGCCTCTGCGCACTTCTAGGGTTTATGTAAGAAGAAATCCTCAGAGGAAGGCGACAGGCGGAGAATGATGAAACTTCCAGCGACGGTAAAAGAGTAGCCATTGGAGATTAGATTTTGGAAGAATTTAGCTTGAGATTTGCAGAGGACATATTTTCCAATTGGAAAATTGAAATATGGGGTAGTGATCCGGTAGAAAATTCTCCTATTGGTGAATAAAAGGGGTGTTTTAGGAATTAGGACTGTTTTCTCACAGAAATATCTTGAAAAGTGTCCAAAAAAAGCTTAATGCGACTTGCAATCCACTCACTAAATACAATATCATTCAAATTTAAGAAATATGTTATATTTTTATGTTTAAAATTATTTTATTTTATTTTTTAATCTTACTCTGTATAATTGCTATGCCTTTTTTTAAAAGAAAAAATTTATAAATTGTCATTAAAATTGTATCTTTGTTTTTCTTTTGTATCAAAATAACACAATTTTATTTTGTTACCGAAAAGTCACAATGGCCGAAAATATAATTTTCTAATGCATTGAAATAATAACTTTTTTCTTTTGCTGGTTTAATTTATCATATCAACATATTTCACATTTTAGCCCTTTTTTTAATCTAAATTAATATCCGATCCAAACTTGACAAAGAAAGACCTGAGAAAATGACAAAATAGTCCCATGTCTTAGGTTAAGTAGCGGTAGGGCCGTGCAAATTAACGGTTAAATCAATAATTCGAATCAATAATTAGGTTATTGGATTGATAATTCGGGTTATTGCGTTAACGGTTTGAATATCGGGTTACTGTCCCAAATTATTAGGTTATTGATTCGGTTATCGGTTTGACCATTTTTTTTAACGGGTGAACCAATAACTCGATAATAATTTATTAGATTGTAATTTTTAGCTTTTAATGTATAAAGTATTCTAGCAAAAAGATTAATTGGATGTCAAGGATAAATAAAGGTGATGTTATTCAAATCTAAATTAAAATTGATTGCTTTAGTTGGGCTAATTCTGTATTCTCTTTTTCTTTTTCACCCACTTTTTTCTAGCTAAACATACTTATGAGTTATGAAAATTTTCGTGTGAGATCTGAATAGTTAATCCGATAAACGAATCAATAATGATCAATAATTGATTAACTAATAACCTATTAACCGATATCTTAATGATTTTATAACTATTTAGCATGTCTACAAACTGATAATCAATAAGTTAAATCAATAGCTTTCAAAATTGAATCGAATCAAACCGACCTATACACTGCAGTGAGATAATGGAGAAAACTAGAAAGTCACAAGTTATTACACAATCTGATAGTGCAGTATGTCTCAAGATATCTTCTTACATTATCTGAGGAAATAGAACTCTGGACAAACCCTAATTAACTTAAGATTAAGACATGAAACACCAAATCTTGAATACAACAAAGATTATCTAAAGGAACATCAAGCTAAAATAAGGCAAATGAATTGATTTTTCTTTTCTGCTTCTTTAGCACCTCAGCAGTAATATACTTCTATATCGTCACTCGTTATACATTAATAATAATATACTCAGTGCAGTCCCACCAAGTGTAATCTGGGAAAGGTAGAGTGTTAGAACAGAGTGAAAACATCATACTTCATTTGCAACATTGTTGAGATTGCTTCTCATCTGTATTTTCTTGAAGTTCAGCTAAAATTGTAAGACAGGAAAACTGAAGTCTGCTTTTAATAGTATATGTCAAGGAGCTATTCTAGTTTTGATTTTTCACAAAGTTTACATACTCACAGTGCCGTATTTGTTTTTTGGTTCTGACATATTCAAAGAAGGAAAATGTGGTGAAAATCATATGAGAGTTGTTCTTCTGGTCCAGTTCTTACAGTAAAGACATTGTGAGCATCTAGCGAACTGCTGTTCCAAGCAGAACTTTTGTCATTGAAATTTGCATAGAGTAGATTAGCCATCCATCTCAATATTTCCTTTCTCTATACTGGAAAGCATATGTCAGAAGCTAAAGATTGCAAGCTTAATACTGATGGAGGGGTAATTTTGTTTATATCCAAAGTTCCTATCACTTGACTAATTAAAAGAAAGAGTATGAGTTAGTATATCTCGATTCACGAACCTGTAATTATTTGCAGCAATAGATGACATAATCATCCCTTATCTAAATCAACAAACAGAAGAGGACCAATAATGACTAGAGCTCCTGTATCACATTAGAACAATATTTTACTCTTTTCTGTCTTCTCTTTTTCGTCTTTAACGTTGATGGATTATGAAGAGTGCACAATCTTTAATTGGCAATGTATTTCCCTTTAGATACATAAATTATATAACATATATATAATTACACAGGGTATCATGTTATATAAGTATAGTACCAAAACATATTTGGTCCCTAATAAGGTCTGAGATATAGCTCAGAACTTCAGACATCACTCTTGATTAAAGAACTATAATTGGTCTGATCATCATAGTATTTTGACCACAGCATTACACCACCATACTGGGAAGAGTTCTTTATTGAAGAAAGAACTTGGGAAATGAGGTCATCAGCAGGGATGAATCCACTTCCCGCGGCTGCAGGAGCTGCTGGCAATCCAAGGAAAATCTTCTTGGCAGGGATATCTGCAGTCCACTGTTCCCATGCAGCTTCAAGATTGCTAATATCATTAGAACTGTATTGACAAGGAGGATTGTTATAGAATTGAACCCAAACATAGTCGAAAAGGCCTGTTTTTAAGGCGTTTCCAATCCAAGCATCAGGGAATGGACACTGAGGGGCTGCTGTTAAGTAAACTTTCTTGCCCATACTGCTATATGCAGAAAGAGACCTGGCAAGAACATCCCAGTACAGATTGGTTCCTCCTTCAATATCAAAGTCGATTCCATCTAAAACAGCATCACCAAGTGGACGAGTCGTTGACTGTCCCCCCAAAAAGTTGTTCCAAAGATAAGTGGCAACTTGCCTAGCATCATCAGCAGAAGCAAGATAGTAGCTCCCGGCACCACCTCCAATTGACAGCATCACTTTAATTCCTTTTGCTTGGCAGGATTTTATATCTGTACTTAATTTGGTACACTCGCCAACATTTGGATTACAATGGCCAGCTAGATTTATCATTGGTTGTTGACCATTTCCAAAGGTTGGCAAAAAAGCTATGATAACAAAATCATAGTTCTTCGTGGCACAGGTTTCCGCTAGAGTTCCTTCACCTCCATTCTGACCCCAGTAAATAGCAAGTCCACCAGCATTGCAAGAAGCTGCTAGTACTAGAATTACTATGGAGAATAGTGCAAGTGATCTATTGGATTGGAGTTCCATTCCTTGCTGATTTTGCTAAATCTTGAAATGACTTACTATAGGAAAAACTATAAAGCTTTTCTGCTAGATGAGCACTAGAGCATTGCTTTTTATAGGATGAAAATTTGCTTTCTCAGACTGCTACTTTGTCCTTATGCTGAGGAAGGCGTGGCTTCATGGTTAAGTAGTTCTCAATTTTATTCAAATTCTATGAATAATCTTTTGTTTGTGCTTCTGAGATTATTATGTTGTCTCTTTCCCCTTGTCTTCTCCCAAAGTCTTTTTGATGTTAAAACAAAGGCAAAGTTTTTCCCTTTACATAAAACTAGCACACCTGATAAAACTAGATTTAAGATTTTAAAATGTTGTCTTATAAACTATGAACCTTGTTCACAGTTCCTCTTCCAAATACTAGCTCCTCAATGAAATGGACCAGTTGCTTCAGCACTGAAAATAATCGAAAAGGAAACAGAATTCTCATTGTCTCCAGTTATAAGGAATATTACTTGGTTAGGCAGAATAAGGTAACTATAATCATGGCATGAATTGTTAAAGATGGTTTAATATTGAAGTTCTCATGTCTTAAAATGCATTTCTGGAGAAAGGACCAAATAGAGCTATTAGTCTAGTGTATAGAATAAGTGCCTGCTTTATGTGAAGAGTAAATTTTTAGGCTTAACATCTCAAATCCATATAATCCCATTAATTCAGCAGATTGTGCATTCACTGATTTTAGAGTACACATTTAATCTTATGGGAACTCCAGTTCACACTTTCTAAATCCATTACTTAATTATTATCATTAGCTGTCTATATATGAACTGTTGAATTTCATGAAGAAATAGGAAGATAAAGAATATCTTTTTATCCTGTTCTACTAGTGGTTAGGACTTTGTATTTTCATCTCGAAGACGGGTTCAACCAGAAAGGAATATTTACTTGTTCAGGCTACTTTCACACAACCTCTACATATCTTGCATCAAAAAGAATGAAATCTTCTATAGAGAAATTTAGACAAAACTTGGTTAGTTTTTGGTCGGACGAACTAAACCTAGTTATGATTTTATAGTTTTTGCTCCAAGTCTAAGTTAGAAGGTTCATTAAACTGTAACTTTCTGCTAATGGACTTGATGAGTACAATTAAATAGGTATATCTAGTATCTTTAAATCAATGTCCAAATGGAGAACTGGACAGGAAGGGGGATATTAACTTAATAACTTGTCATGAAATTCTCTCTACTAATCTATTTTTGGTTTTCTATAGTCAATGTCTTCAAATGCTGCCTATGGGCCACTAACCAAAGAGAAGGATAAAGAAGAAAAAGTCTGAGCACCAAGGATAACTACTTAGATAACATTCATTGCACACAAATTGGTAGGAGATATGTAAGAGGTCAGCTTGATTCTATTAGTGCATTTTCTGGAGTTTATGTCAGGGCATAACAAGATGATGAAGCAATGTCGAAATTGTGGACTTTAAACAGTGATGATAGGTAAGAGGTCTACCACTATGTGTGAGCATGCTGCCTTCTGAACTAAGTCATAAATGAATATTATTTGTTACTATACAAGGCATGTCTTGCGCCGTTCTATCACAGTGAATCATTTTCAATCAGAAAACTAATGGTCTTTTAAATTTGTCGTCCTCCTACCTATTGGATTCCAATCATTCTTAACGTTAATTTTCAGGTAAAAAGTACCCCTTCTTCCACCTATTGGACCCCAATTGCCCTTTAATTTTTTAGATTAAAATGCCCCTCCTTTTAACAGAATTATGAGATTGCATTTGTGAGACTTTAAATTAAAATGTGGCACTGATTTATTGGTCCGCTTGGCCCCAACCATAAATAACATGGGTGGCAAGTCAACTACGGCAATTTCTTATACCTTTTGACTAGAGCTCCTGTATCACATTAGAACAATATTTTTCTCTTTTCTGTCTTCTTTTTTCATCTTTTACATTGATGGATCATGAAGAGTGCAAAATCTTGAAGTGGCAGTTTATTTCCCTTTAGATACATAAAATGCATGCATAATTACACATGAGAGAAGTTGATATCGTATTACATATATATGTATATTAATACAACATTCTTGATCACTAATAAGGGCTGAGGTATAGCTCAGAACTTTCACACATTACTCTTGATTAAAGAACTATAATTGGTCTGATCGTCGTAATATTTTGACCACAACATTACACCACCATACTTGGAAGAGTTTTTAATTGATGGAAGAACTTGAGAAGTGAGGTCATCAGCAGGGATGAATCCACTGCCAGCAGCTGCAGGAGCAGCTGGCAAGCCGAGGAAAATCTTCTTGGCAGGGATATCTGCAGTCCACTGCTTCCATGCAGCTTCAAGATTGCTAATACCACTAGAACTGAATTGACAAGGAGGGTTATTGTAGAATTGAACCCAAACATAGTCGAAAAGGCCTGTTTTTAAGGCGTTTCCAATCCAAGCATCAGGGAATGGGCACTGAGGAGCTGCTGTTAAGTAAACTTTCTTGCTCATACTGCTATATGCAGAAAGAGACCTGGCAAGAACATCCCAGTACAGATTGGTTCCTCCTTCAATATCAAAGTCTATTCCATCTAAAACAGCATCACCAAGTGGACGAGTTGTCGATTGTCCCCCCAAGAAGTTGTTCCATAGATAAGTGGCAACTTTCCTAGCATCATCATCAGAAGCAAGATAGTAGCTCCCAGCGCCGCCTCCAATTGATAGCATCACTTTAATTCCTTTTGCTTGGCAGGATTTTATATCTGTGCTTAATTTGGTACACTCGCCAACATTTGGATTACAATGGCCAGCTAGATCTATCATTGGTTGTTGACCATTTCCAAAGGTTGGCAAAAAAGCTATGATAACAAAATCATAGTTCTTTGTGGCACAGGTTTCCGCCAAAGTTCCTTCACCTCCATTCTGACCCCAGTAAATAGCAATTCCACCAGCATCACAAGAAGCTGCCAGTACTAGAATTACTATAGAGAATAATGCAAATGATCTATTGGATTGGAGTTCCATTCCTTGCTGATTTTGCTAAATGTTGAAATGATTTCTATAGTAAAAACTATAAAGTTGTTCTGCTTTAGAGAGCATTAGATCATTGCTTTTTATAAGGATGAAAATTTACTTACTCAGACTGCTACCTTGTACTTATGCTAAGTAAATCGTGGCTTTGCGGTTAAGTAGTAATCAATTTTATTTAAATTATAGGTAATCTTTGGTTTGTGCTTCTGGATTTGCTAATATATTGTCTTTTCCCCCTTGTCTTATCCCAAAGCATTGGTCATGTTAAAACAAAGGCAAATTTTATCCTTTTAGATAAAACTATCTCACTTGAAAAACTAGATTTAAGATTTTAAATGTTAAGTCTTATAAACTATGAAAGAGAACTGTGAATTTAATAGGGCAATGAGCCTAATATATATACCAAGTTTCCTGCATATGGGAAGTATAGATTTAATTTACCCCTCAGTGAACTTATTCAAATTCTCTACATCCACTGTTATCATTATCTGTCTATAAATTAAGGAATGCAACATTGGTGCAGTCTTCTGATGTTGGCTCTGTAAAAGTAAACATCAAATGTTGAAACAAAGCTTAGAGATTTAGCATAGCACAATTGGGATAATTGTTGAAATATGAAAATTTTGAATTGCATATAGAAAGAGGTTTCTAATATGAAGAATGATCTTATTCTTTTATCCTTTTCTACTAGTAGTTAGGACTTTGTCTTTTTCATCTCGAAGACGGGTTCAATACCAGAAAGGAAACTTTAGTCGTTCAGGCTACTTATACACAACCTCTACAATATCTTGCACCCAAAGGAGTAAAATTTTCTACACAGAGATTTAGAAAAAAACTTGGTTGGGTTTGGTTGGCAATCTTAACTTAGTTATGAATTTTAGAGTTCTTAGTCCAAATCTAAGTTAGAAGGTTCATTAAACTGTAACTTGCTGCTGATGGACTTGATCAGCACAATTAAATAGGCATAGTTAACATCTTTAATAAACCAATGTCCAAACGGAGAACTGGACAGGAAGGGGGATATTAACTTTCAATGAAATTCTCTTTATTCATCCTATGCAAGCCATCAAACATCTCTTTTTAGTTTCCTATAGTCAATGACTTCCAATAAGGCCCAGCCCAAGTGACTTGAACCTTCATGTTTTTGGTTTCAATTCTCACAGATTATAGAGTAACTTGTGCTATTTCATCACTTCACTCACCAAAGAGAGGGAGAAAGAAGAAAAAGCCTGAGAATTAAGGATAATTACTGTTGGTTTTGTCAGAAAAGTACTCGCAGATAGTAAGTCCGGAATGGATAGTAATTTTATTGTTTCAGTAGCAGAAGTATTTGTTTGTATTTCTTGTTATTCACTTGTTCAATACAAAAGCGCGCGCGCACACACATATATAGATACATAATGACTTAATCAACTACATTTGAAACAAACAACCCAGATACTTTTAGTTAATACAACACACTAATTTTAACAATAACTTATTATAACATAATGCACTAATTGGTGGGATGATCGCAGGTAAGAGGTCTGCTAGATGTTATTGGTACATTTTTCTGGCGTTTACGTCAGGGCATATCAACATGATGAAACAATGACAAAATTGTAGACTTTAAACAGTGATGATAGGTATTGAAGTTATATATCTTCATGAAAAAACATGCACTACGTGTGAAAACATGCTGCTTTTTGGACTAAGTTATGAATGAATAATGTTTGTTATAGTACATAAGGCATGTCTTGCACCATTCTATCACAATGAATCATTTTGAAATCAGGAAAAGGTGGGTGATCTTAGTCATGAATAAATAATATTTGCTGAAGCATGCAAGAATAATATATGGATTTTTCTCCAATAATGCTTTCTTTTTTCTCAAAACTTACTTATAATCTTGACCATGAAAAGGATCTATATCCATTTTATAAAAAAAATTTAAGCCCCTATATTGTCAATATTCTGTTACTCCAATGGTAAGACGATAAAACTAACGAGAAGAAGTGTTCTACTTCCTAAATTCAATAGAAACATTATTGTAAAAACCACAGCCATATACTTGCTTGTGAAGACTTCACTGTCAAGATGAGGCTTGTTTTTGGTATGCATAAATCCTTTATTCTCCTCAAACTACACTTCACCATTCTTGTGTTGATTATTGTGGCCTTAATCATAGTACATAACATTAACAACTTTCTTTTGTTTGGTCAGAAAAGACAATTATGAGTTTTTACAAGGGAAAATGTCTTATTGAGATGACTGACATTTGGCCTTGAAATTGCCATATGTTGTTCTATTTTTACAACAAAATTGGGCAGCTAACTAATAGGCAAGTATTCAGCAGACAAGTCCTGTTCCTTTGTGCAAACCAGTAGGGGACCTTTGTAAATCAGTTCCTATATATCAGTTTCTAGCCTCTGATTCTGCTTTTTCTCCCAACAAACTAGGGACCCCAGTTCTGTCTGTGTCTTGTTCTTTTCTCTTTTTCCTTTATTTCTTTTCCTTTTCTTACGATTTCAAGATTCTTTTAGTTTTTAGTACAGTAATTTATACCGGAAAAAAACATAAAATCATCACAACTCCAGAGCTTATTTTCATTCAAGTGAAAGTCATTTAACCGTTTAAAGCATCTTCTTCTTTTTTTCCTACAAATGACAGTGTAATAAAGCATCAATACACATTCATACCATAATTAGACGACTCTTCCTATAGAAACAGAACAAAAAAATCTGAAGCGTCGAGCCAATAAGTACCAAGAAGATTGACTCAAGAAGCAATCTCATTTTAAGCTCCATTGTAGAATTCAATTAGGTAAGAAGTAATGGGAACAACAAAACTTGTGAACGCAAGAGATTATATTGAAAAGGGAATTACATTAAAATGCTGTTATCAAAAATTGACTTAATTCTTTAACTTTGTGCTATCAACCTTAACTAAGTTTTTATCTATAAGACTTCAATTTTAATTCGCCATTCTTTTAGTTGCATTTGAAACCTTTTGGCTACATTCTGGGGTCAGTATGTCTTGGTCTTTACATATTTCATTGCTCTCTTGCTAAACTATTGCTTCACTGCTTTCTTTTGTCTATATAAGTCCTAACAGTCAAGAGACAGATAATACTAATGCTTCAAAACAAACATTTTTCTACCAGAAGCATGTAGGAAGCTGCAATATGTTGTATTAAAATAGGAAAAGGGCCAAATAATATCACTATCTGAAGCATGGCCAATGGCTTCAACATGTCTGCTAACACTTGCCAATTTTTTTTAATAATATCTCCTTTTGCCATTCCTGCAGAAAACGAGTATCATATGTCATCTCGTTGGCCTTTAGTAAAATTTTGGTCAAAGAAGCCTTTAATAAATCTCTTAGAATATGAAGAATTAAATTTAAATGATACATTATTTCAACATATTTCTAGAACTAGCACACCTCAATGCATTTTACCGATCCATACTTTAATTCTTTTGTTTCTTAAATAACTTCACAGTGGAGCTATCATTAGGATTTTATTAAATGCTAAAATTCTTGATTTAGCATCATGGGTTAATAATCGAAGAACAACACCTAAAAAGCTAGCTATTAATGCACTAGATTCATTGTAGCCTCGAGCTAATACTGCAATACCAGCGTCACCATCCAAGGCATGACGAGCACAAAGAGCAGGGGATTACTCTGATACTATTGATACAACTCAGAGAGAACCACATCTTAAAAACTAGCTATTAAGGTGAAAAAGCTCAAAACTATATAAACCCCATATTAATTCCCCATTAAATCAATGCGACTCAAATCCTATAAATTCTTTGCAGTTATGCATTTTTTTGTACAGCTCTTGTTGTTTTAAAATAACCGTTTTCTTTTAAACAAATAATGCAGCTGCAGAAATATTAATATTGTATTTAGATGGACGGCAATGATAACATTCCAAAAAAAAAATTTCAAAAGATAAAGTAATACGTAAATATGATGATTACTTTGAGAAAACAAAAAGAGTTGAATTGTCTAAATTAGTTGCTTGTTTGATAGTTGGATTTTTTTAAAAAAAATCTATGCAATATTGTATTTCTGATGTCACTGTAAAACAAGCTCACGTGAGTCCCTCCATCCTCAGCCAAGCATTTATTGTTATACAGATATAACTTATAAATATACAGTGTATTTTAATCGATTGTAACGGACAACCTGTCTTATTTTCCTTTGCGCTCTTTATATAAGCATCCCTTTCTCCTTTTCTTTTCGTCACATATTATAGTAATAGTACTATTCACCATGGAAAATTCCCAACAACCTCTTGCCACAGAGAGTTTTTCATATAGCTGGTTGTTGAACAGAAAACCTTCCATTGATGGCCTAACAGAATCCCCTAGACCCTCTTATAGTAGTGATGATGATCGTGAAGACGACGAAGATATAAAGTTTATCGCTTATTCTAAAAGATTCCTAGAAGAAGCCCAAAACTTCAACTTTGATGTTCATCCTGTTGTTGAATCTGTCCATGCTGATGAAATCTTCTCTGATGGACACATCATGCCTCTGTATCTTGAGAGATCAAAGACTGAATCTTTTCAAGAAGCCTTCAATAATTTCAAGACTAGCTCATCAATTTCCTCAAGTACTCCTCCCACACCAATTTCTAAACTTTCAGATTCTACAATTAGCCAAGCTGATTTTCTTGAGAAATGGAGGAAGTTTTCTGGCAGAATCTTGGTTAAGTGGCTTGGATTCATGAGGCCATTTGCCAAAAGGCTAACAAGTTCAAGAAAAAGTACTGCAAAAGTTAATGACCTTCAAAGAAAAGAATCAGAAATTCATCAAAGCTGCAAGAGTACTACTGCTGCTGCTGCTGATTCTTCATTTCAGGGATCTCCTCGTCGTATGTTGAAATCTTATTCAGTTGTCGATTGGGCTGGAAATGGTAACAACCAAAGAAGTTCTAATGGTAGAGTTAAGAGCTTGAGAAAGGTGAAAAGCTGGAGCAATATTAATTCCCCTATAAAAAGTCCATCCAATGATCATTCTAATGATGTTTGGCGCGATATGGAGAACGCCATTTCTGATGCAATTCTGCACTGTAAGAGATCATTTGGTATGTCAACAGAGCCTGATATCGATCTTGATGATCTTTTTGGCCAGAAGAAGCAATGCTAGGAGAGGAAAAGATCAAGTTAATCTTCCAGCACATATGTAGTAGCTGTTTTATATCATCCTTAAAATTCTCTTCTCAGATGTATATTTAGATTTTTGTCTCTTCATACAAATAATCTATCATGTGTATCACTCAGATTCAATATTTTATACATTCTGAGGTGAAAAAGAAAAAAGTTATAGTTAGAACTTACTTAACTGCTAATATGTTCTTACTTTTTATCTATGCTCGAGGATGCAACTATTCCATAAAAGTATCAGTTCTTAGATAAAAGAGTATGAATACATAGTCACTCTAATTCATTATTTACTTTTTATTTGTATACAAATTATTTATTTATTGGCAATTTTTAATTTAAGCAATCGAATAGATAATTATTTAGATAAAAAAAAAGGTTTTATGGTGTGGTGATAAGGTTGAAAAATGTCATCAGGACCCTCACATGGTCTCTTTTTGTTTTTCCTCTCTTTTTGTTCTTTTCTGGAGATGGTCTGTGCCATTTTGTGGAGCGGCTGGGAAGGATTTTAATGACAGGCCCACCACTACTACATGTGAGAGTTTTATATTTTGTTGAATTAATGGAGTATGATATCACATTTTCAATGCCTAATTTTGTTTAAAAATTTCACACCAACTCCACGAACACCCCACTAATCTTTTGATTCACAAAGTGCCATATGCTTCACGTCAGGCGCAGCACCGCCCATCCGTACCACCCACCTCTTAAAAAGAAATTAAGAAATGTTAAGATCAAACGGCGAATTCAGAATTTAAATATAAATAATATTAGAGCAAAGTTGTGATCTTCTTTAGAGATAGGGGCGCAACAAAAGTCCACAAAAAGGGCTTTAGAGGCCCCGGATTCATTCGGAGCTGGAGAATGAAATATGGTTTTGTTAGTTGTACGGGGCGGGTTTAAATATAATATGTTTTAAATATTAATGCGGGGCTAGTAAGTTGCGGGTCATGCGGATTTTAAAAAAAAAATAATAAAAATATGAACTTACCTAATAAAATCCTATAACTATTTGCTGACTCAGAATTATTCCAAAGTTTTTGGTTATAAATTCTTTTAAACCAGAGAATTTCTTCAGGCCTTCTTTCCAAACACTAATCTAATGGATATTTCCTTGTGTTCACCCCTGTTCATGTTTCCAGGTGTTTGGAATTTCGAAAGTTCATTATCACATTAGTTGGGCTTGATGGTCGAGGATAACAGTGAGCTCAGTAACGTTTTAAAACATGCTCCGTTAAAAAATATAAAAAGGTTATAGCACCGCGGGTTGTTGTAAGGGGAGGCGCTGCGGAGCCGGTTGAAAACAACAAATTAGGTTGTGCAGGATGGGTTAAAGTCTTTGTGAGTTAAGCGAATTTGCCCCGCCCCCATTTGCCATTCCTATCTGTCCAACTTGCTACGTCAAGTCTAGATCTTGGATATTTATGATAAATTTTACTCAACATGATATTTATACTATCTCAATGAATACATGACATGTCTTAAATATATTTTTATCACTAAATCATAGTTAATTAATATAGTTATTTTACTATTCAACCATGGTATGTCATTATCAAAAAATGACTGTTCTCTCATTGAAATTTTTCACTGAATAATGTTAAGCGGTTATTCCTATAGATATTTTGATTGATTCAGTGGTAAAAGAAAAAATAATAGCGTTACATGAAAAAATCATGAAACTTCCACTATTTCAATGAGAATTTACATTCTACCTTTTGTTTTTCCATGGAACTGGTACCGGTAGGAAATGAGTGAAAAAATCATAATAACATAAATTTTTCATTGATTTGCAACAGAAAAAACCTATATTTCTAAAAGTGTATTAGGATCATTTGGTGTAAATTCTTAGTTTTTGTTTAGTGTATGATTCCAAAAT
>JACEIK010000093.1:197402-228098 GCA_018107945.1 Datura stramonium | reverse complement strand
ATATATACACACTTGTCTACCTGTTCTTTTCATCATTCTCTCTTCTCAAACCATTGATTTCTTCTTTTATTCTTTAAAAAAAAAAAATTGTTGCCAAAGAAGTAATTACAGAACACAGAAATGGCAGCAGCTGCAATTTCTACCATCTCAATGATCGACTCCAACATGGAAGTTGACAAATTAACATACGAAATATTCTCCATTCTCGAAAACAAGTTCCTCTTTGGCTACGATAATGACCCAAAACTTTCTCCTGCATGCAGAGAAAACCTTAATTTCTCGACCCCCTTAGCCGGAAACAAAAATGTCGGCGCCGGAAAGATCAGAATTCTCTCAATTGACGGTGGTGGGTCCACTAATGGCATCCTCGCCGCGAAATCTTTAGCCCATTTGGAAGCAACCCTTCGTCGGAAAACTGGAAAGAACACTACCCACATTGCTGATTTCTTCGATGTTGTCGCCGGCTCCGGCGCCGGTGGGATCCTCGCTGGTCTTCTATTTACACGTGGAAAAGATGGGGTTCCCCTGTTCACTGCAGAGGAAGCGCTCAAATTCCTTGTCGCGAATGGCCGCAAAATCTCCCGATCTTCTTCTAATGGAGTTTTCCGGCGTGTTTTCCTGCCGCCGGCGAAGGTGTTTGATAAAGTCTTCGGCCATTTAACTTTAAAGGAAACCGTAAAAGCAGTTTTAATCCCCTGCTACGACCTCACCACAGGATCACCGTTTCTGTTCTCGCGGGCTGATGCGTTGGAAATGGACGGCTGTGATTTTAAGCTGGCGGATGTATGTGAGGCCACAGTGGCTGATCGAGCTGTGGAAGTGAAATCAGTTGATGGAAAAAGAAAGATCACAGCCGTTGGTGGTGGGGTCGCCATGAATAATCCAACGGCTGCTGCTATCACTCATGTTCTTAACAACAAACAAGAATTCCCCTTTGCTAATTCAGTTGAAGATTTGTTAGTAGTTTCTTTGGGAAATGGAGAATCGGATTCCGGCAACGGGAACGTGATATCTTCGCCGGCGGCGTTTGTTAAGATTGCCGGTGATGGAGCTGCCGACATGGTAAGTAAAACTCTTTCCCGTTCATGCAAAATATGTATATTTAAAAAAAGTGATAATAATTGCTTTCACTATAATAATTCCTAATTAGAAAAGTTGGTACTTCATCGTAATCAGACATTTCGA
Source organism: Datura stramonium (assembly GCA_018107945.1). Lineage (NCBI taxonomy): Eukaryota > Viridiplantae > Streptophyta > Magnoliopsida > Solanales > Solanaceae > Datura > Datura stramonium. Next base: position 226,913 of record JACEIK010000093.1, on the reverse strand, counting down.
ATCTCGTTAGTATGCACTTAACGATGCAAATTTAATTTTAATGAGACTCCAGTATAAGGGACCGACACCAAATAAGAAACCAAAAGAAGGTACTTTGGAATTAATGAGTTCTATTATACAAAAAAATTATATCTTTTTGGCATGGGACCCTTTTGATTAAATAGTGCACCTAATCATTGATTAGGAACTTTAAGTTGGAATATATATTAGGTAAGTATTTGCATTAAGTATGAACTTCTTACGTGAAAAGGAGTGTGTAAATAATATTTTATAACCATTTAATGAATCTTTAATTATACTGTTTAGTATGATTTAATAGATTACTATAAATTGATGATTTTATTGCGTGACAGCTTATGATGTTCATGTTGATCAATCATGCTCGTACAATACTTATCTTGGCTCAACTATATTTTTTGTTTCATTTCTTCTAGAACAATCACAATACATAATCTCAGCATTTAAGGTAGTAGCTTGATCGTATAAATATTTTTTACGAGGACTAATAATGTTTGTTTTATTTTTAAATTTTGTACCTACAAATGCAGGTAGATCAAGCAGTATCAATGGCATTTGGACAATTTAGGAACAGTAACTATGTTAGAGTACAAGGAAATGAAATTGTTGGGAAAAAACAGGACCACATGATTAAATATGAAAGAATGAGAAAATCAGTGGCCATTGCTGAGGAAATGTTAAAGCAGAAGAATGTGGAATCTGTGTTGTTTCAAGGGAAAAAATTGGTGGAGAAAACAAATTTGGATAAATTGGAAATATTTGCAGGTGAATTAATCAAAGAGGAAGAAACGAGGAAAACTAGCATATTATCCCCAGTTGTTTTGAAACAATCATCGTCATCTCCTAGGACATCATCTGCAACAACTTTATCGACTATTTCGTCCTGTTAATAATAGGAAAGACCGTATGCATCAGTTCGATTTTAATTTAGATTAGTAACATAAGGCATGACGAGTTATGCTAAATCGTCCAATTAAGGGTTTTGAAGCCACTCGCGATGAATAATCCGAGTTTGCGCTTTAAGTTTTCAATTTATTATTTTTTTTAAAAAAATATATATATTTTAGGTTGATTTTTGTAGTAATATGTATATTTAGATTATGAATGTTGATGAATGTGTGTGATGTATTTTGTTGTTATATTATGAATATATTGCTTGTTAGAGCAATGGCAAGACGAAGTTACATTTTTTCCTTATAAAAAAGCTTTACAACTTTATAGTAAAATAAAAATTAAAATAGAAAGGTTTTGTCGTTTTAACGTTACTATCCGTAAAGTGTTATTACCGTATACTTTTTAGGAGTTAAAATCAATTTATTTCAGGATTAAACGAAGTCTTTATATACTGCGAAGTGTAGCTTTAAAAGTTGTTATTATGTGACCGATTCAAGCTGTGAAACAACCCCTGGCATACATGCAAGACAAAACGCATATAATAGACCCCATGTGGTCTGGCTTTGAATCTTTTCCGCGCAGCTTAGGTGGAAGGAAAAGAATACCTCCTTCCGGCTGCAAGCTATCAATGAGATGAGATACTATTGTTGTAGGGCTAAAATTCTAACCCAGTGCCGGAACCTATGGTCTATGGATGCTGGAACCTAGAGCCCTTACAGCCCAAGTACAACGAGAGCGCCCTACTATAAAGCCCAGGCATTGATGAGATCCATCACAGCCCAAGTACAACGAAAGCGCTCTACTATAAAGCCCAGGCATTGATGAGATCCATCACAGCCAAATACAGACCCCAAGTAGAAGTTAGAGAATAGAGAAGGAATTGAGCCTTTCCTGAAGGATATAGGACTTAGGACACAAACTAAATGATCTCACTGATGACGAGAGACCTCGAGCGTAATATACGTTACCATCGGAGAGACTTTAGCCACATCTGAAAGTCGTGGGCCTCGTAGTACCCGCATACGACAGCTCCGTCAATCTTTCTTTCTACAATACTATTTAATAGTTACCATTGTAGTTATAAAGCTGCATTTGATATGGATCTATAGATCAATTTGTTCCCATATCAGCGAAGCTGTCCTTTTCCACATTCTATCTACAATCCCATGCAATTAAATCCCAGGATTGCAAAAACTCTCCTTTATGAAAAGATGGATCATCTTTCCTTTTTTTAATTCCATAGAAGTTGCCTATTTGGTGAAAAGTAAGATTGTACACCAAACTACTGAAACTGACTAACAAGAGGCCTAATTGTTAGCCGATTCAATTGATTATGGAAATAATTTTGATAGATAATGGTAAATGTACCACCTTTCAATTTAAGGTACAAACATTTTTCAACAATCAACCATTTCTTAGCCTTAATTGGCAAAACTAGAATATTTTTGTTGTCGGCGGTGCAGTTGCTGTTACTAGCCAGCATGCAGCAGTCACATTAGCTTAGAAAACTTCTAAACTCCGGTCTTACTTTTCCCATTACACAGTTGTACAACAAAATAAAGATTTTACATGAAAAATCATGAGGACTCACTAGGGAGGCAATCCAACAAGACCAGCTGAATTCATCCTCCATATCTCTCTTCAAAGATAAGAAACCACGGTCATCCACAACGAAGCAGTTGATTATCAGCAGACGGTTCGACCGTAGCAGATTGATGCAATGTAAAGATTCTTGGACCATTTTTCCTGCCAAAGGAATGCAAGCAATTTAAAAGTAGGAGAGGAAAGAGAACGAAAAGAGTACATGCATAATAATAGATACGCAAACTGCATTGCACAAACTCCTGTCAATCGGAACTTCAATTATTATAAACAGACCAGTTTTGGATGAGATAGCATGTCGTTAAACTTCAAAGACAGCATGTCATTAGTAATATAATTTTATACAGTTTTCACAGCTTTCAAGAATTCAAATTCATTTAGTAACTATTTAAACTTGAGACTTTGATGTGATATTTTCTCTATCAAACCAACTTTTTAGCCATTATTTTCATATTTTCTCCCAAGAATAATATAATAAACAAGCCAAACAAACATCTTATGAATGGAATAGAGGGAGTAAGTGGTATGTTCCATCGAAAGTTCTTTCGTAAGTATTTCACTTGTTAGATTTAAGGAAAATCAAGGCAAACAAGAAATATGTAAGGTTATGTAAAGGCCAGACTCGTCACCTTTACATGGGTACTTGGGAAGGCAGATGTCCGCAAAGTCTCTTGAGTCTCATCAATCATTTTACGTCTTGGTATGCTCAATATGAAAGCTGCTTGATCAGCAGTGGCAGCCATAGAAGTTATTCTATAACCATTTTCCCATCGTCGATGTATTCCTTCACTTGGGTAAAGGAAATCGAGCTCAACAACCTACAAACTCATCTGCTTTAAGCCACTATTGTTGAGGAATTCAAGAAATGCAGTAAAGTGACAACTAAATGAAAATTACTAAACCTGTTCCGAGTAACCAGCGTTTCGGGACATCACCACACCCCAACGACTGCCAGCAGTGGTCATGGATGTAACATGGAAACCTTCTTTCCATTTTTTGTTAATCCACTTAAAAGGAAAAGACTCGCTGACTTTGTACGACTGTTGTGTATAAGGAGTTCCTGATTCATCAAGCACAAAGAGAAATTAATAGATTGTTTATAACAATGAACAATAATCATAATCAAATTGAAATGCAGTGAGCCCATTCCAAAGGTAAACAATCTGCAGCAGACAATTATAGCAACAAAATATACCTCACAAACTGAAACTACAAAAAGATGGGTTACTCATAATAAAACAGAAATAAAACCATCCATGTATTGTAGCTCTAACACCATTTATATATTGTAGCTCTTACACCCTTTTATCATGAGATGCTTGCACGCATTGATTTCATTCAGGTAATAGCACACCTTTTCTCTTATCCGTTGGCTATCTCCCATCATGGAAGTTTCTCCAGAAAAAAGGGATTTGTGTAGCAGTGGCTTTTTCCTTGTACTAGGAAGGCTCAGTTGATGCTCTTTTTTTCTTCAAATAATTCGTGGCTGCACTTTTTGTTGTGTGGTGATGAGCTCTTATTTGCATTTTAAATACTATAGCTCACTACAGCTATATAACAAAAAAAAAATGTTTTGACAACGGTGGTGTCCGGGCCAGCTTGCTCGCACCTCGACTAATTCCATGGGATACCTGCCACCTCCCACCAGCAACAGGTATCAGGTAAACTCTATCCACCAAGCCTAGAACAGATGGGAAGAAATCACCTAGTGTTTTTTGTCTTTGCTGAGGTTTGAACCTGAGACCTCATGGTTCTCACCCACTTCATTGACCACTAGGCCACACCCTTGGGTGCACAGCTATATAACAATTTTTTTCGAGTGTTTGTCAATATGTATTACATGCCAAAAGTAGAAACATGCCAATAAAAAGCAGACTAAAACCACCATATCCAAGAAAAGAAGGTAGATAAATTTTTCGAAACAAGCACACTAGGCCTGAAACATGCAAATAAAAAGCAGACCCAAGTAAGACCACCACATCCAAGAAACGAAGAGAAGATAGTAAAATTTTTCAAAAGAAAGGACACTATGCCAACAACAATGAGATAGTTTAAGCACACTAGACAGGTGGTAAAAATAGGTAAATAATTCAGCTGCAGCTGCCTTAACCAAACCAAAAATGTTACGAGGGAGCCATGACTAAAATACTTACAGAGGCCATTAGCCTGTGGTCTCAACTTTATTCATTTTTTAGGTAACCAAGATATCCCCTATGAGTTACCAGGTCCAACCCCAAGTGTGTTCACAGGTTTGAAACATGAGGGAGAATGCACCACCTCGCTACCCTGCTCCCACTCAAATACCATGCTTCGTGTCAGTGACAGGGTTTGAACTCATGACGTGCACCCAATCCATGCATACCAAGATGCATCCTTGCCTACGTCCTTACCACTGAAACAATGCTTCAGGGGCTAGTCTATGGTCTTAACTTGCCCTACATTTTCAGCAGCTAACTAATGGGAAATGGTGGTAAATTGCTATTTGGTATTTCTATTTCTACAAAACCGCACCTCACATTCGAGAACATCTCATAGAAGGCTGACTATGGAAAAGGTCTGAAAGACATGAGTTAATCAACAGGTCCAGGCTAGCCTTATAAGGGGCTTATAATTCTAAACTTGACAAAGTTTTTAAGACCAAGCAAGAGACAAACCACGTGAAGATCCCTAATGTCAGTACTAGAATTGCATGAACATCCAACTTCCCCTCCCAGTCACTATTGTACCAGGAAACCTTCAATGCTGAAGTTCCATAGAAACCTTCAATGTTGAAGTTCCATAGAACAAGTGGAGACTGAACCAGTATGAACATCAAGATTGTTCATCAGAACCACATCACTTGCCCCCCTTTCGACCTTTCTTTTTCTCTAATCTAAAGCTGCTTAAAGCAATATGCAGGAATAATCACTCTCTTACATAGCAGAAATCAATCCACGCCTTTTCTCAAACAAGAATTATTTTCTCTTCCATCCTTTGCCATTTGACTAAAGACCGGATCTGTGAAAGGCTGGTGCAACAAAGTGAAGAAACAATTGAAGGCCAGGTACTGTGAAGTTCAACAAGTATCAGACTTGAACCTAATCTGCTAATTAATAGTTGGGATCACTGTAATGAATACAAAATCTATGTTTGTACTCTGCATTTCAAGCCATATTCTCATTGTCACATAGTATGTGCCATATTCAATCTGATTATTATATGATGGTTTTATTAAAGCAGACTTTCTCACAAATAAGGAATATTTCCACCAAAAATAGAAAGATGGAAACCCTGTCATTCCAATAAGGAGACCACACTGATCCCTCCTGTAAACACCTCAAATTGTGAATCAATCAGATCATTTTTCTTTAATATCTAACCTTTGGACATAACGACCAAGGAACTTCCATTAGCTGCACCAGCTATTGAGCTGATGTAGTAGTTCTTTTCCCATTGTTCCATTATCCAATCCTGATAAGAACAGCAACAGAGTCAAGACAATTGTTTGAGTATAACCCAGGAAAAGAAAAGAGACAGAGATAATCACTGAATATGAAAGTGCAAGGTGAGTGAGATGATAACCTTATGGAGGAAGACAGCTGAAAGCTCGTAAACCTGGGAAGAGAAACCGGTTCCTGCATCCATGATTAAGGCCCACAGATTGGCTGCTGAGGCCACACAGCTGATGTAAAGACCATCTTCATTTCCCTTGTCTACATGCTGCCTAAGCCTAGAGTCGGCAACATTATAGTGATACCTATAAAATCATCATGACATTTTTCATCAGCAACTCAACCTAATATAGAATCACATGCATTAAGAAGATAATTTAACATGAATATCCCTGTTCTATATAATAAATACTCAATTCATGTATACCATAAGACAGAAAGTGAGATAACACTTGGAAGTCCCTCATATGTAAACATACCAAATCAAACAGTTTATACAAGAATGTAGCCTGTCTTACCAGATTCTATGATATGATTCATTGGAAGATACGAGGTAGATAAATATTAGTAGAAATATTCAAGGTGCACCAAAAAGGTTGCATGCACGTGTGCACACTAGAATGGTGGTTTTAAAAAAATCAGAAGTATACCTAAAATATCCATGCAAATGTACGGACACAGTTACATTTCCCAACATTTTCTAAAGTTAATCATATCAACCTAAGCAAAAATTGCATTTTGCCAAACAAAAACAGAAAGGACACCTGAATTAAAGAGAGAATTAGTTACACCTCAAATTCAAGAAAAATAAATTGACCACCAAAAAAGATGCAGTGACTAACGCACGCAAATGATTCTCAAAGGTTCTCATAGACCAGATTATCCAAAAAACGAGCAACCCAAAGAATCATAAAATCAAGAAGCATACTGTGAGATAAAGAACCTGCAAACCTACCTGGATTCCTGTAATTCATACTGTATATATGAGTAGTAAATCTAATCTGCGTAAGTAAACTAGGCCTGTCCTACAAATATGTAACCTCTCAAAACTACAGTATATCCAGTTGAGAAAGGACACAAGAACAAATGGCATGAGGCAACAAGCAAGTCAACGTGAACATGCACGTAAATGATTCTCAAAGGATCTCACAGGCCAGATTATCCAAAAACGATCAACCCAAGAATCATAAAATCAAGAAGCATACTTTCTTAAATGTTAAACCTGCAAACCGACTTGGTTTCCTGTAATATATACTTTATATATGAGTGGTAAACCCAATTTGCATTAGTAAACTATTACCGTCCTCAAAGTATGTGATCTCTCAAACCTACAGTATACACCGTTGAAAGAGGACACAAGAACAAAGGACATGACGCAACAAGCAAGTCAACATGAATGCCTATTCCATATACTTGGTGAATCTAACAAGTGGCACAGGCTCTTATACAAACCAAATTTATGAAACACACCAAATAGGCATATCTGATCTGCAATATTAAGGCAACTTAGATAAATAACTACTTAAATCATTAAAAGACTTTATTTGGTGGTCTAGAGTCTGACGGATACATTTGATAAGATCCGCACAAAATAAGTCGGCTTCTCCCGAGGCACCTATAAAAACAATATACCCAATGTAATCCCACAAGTGGAGCCTGGGGCCCTACCTTGGGAGGTAGAGAAGTTGTTTCATAGACTTCGGCAAGTAATCGAGGCACCTCTTTAAGGAATTATAATAATGGCCAGACATGTCAAAACTCATAATCACACTTTTATTTATAGCAACTTACCTCTGCTTCATGGGACGTCGAGCATTATAAACAGAAATCCATTGCGTTGCAGGATCACCTAATCGTACTTTTTCTTTGGCTGCTCATCTTCCTCCAAGTTTATTAGCAACCTTCCCCGCTTCTGTCCAACCTGATTAGAAAAGTAGGTAACAGCTTAGTGAGGAAGCCAATATTGTTGTGCAAACATGTACATGCATGAATATGGATAGGAACCTTAAGAGCACCATCGATTCTGCTGGCCGTGAGGATGTAACTGGCTCAATAAGACTTCAAAGAAAGAGATAAGCTTGCATAATTTGTTCCTCATCAAATTTCATATTTGTCACAGCTCAAAGGGAACTGCTTGAATGGTGCCGGACAAAAACAACACATCAACTCTGGAGAAGTGGCCATTTTCTTCTTACAGACAAGAAAAAACTCTTGTTGCTAAATTCTATCACAATTCAAAACAACAAATACAAGAGAATGATAAAACTCAAAAGACGAAAACTAAACCACCAAAACAATTTACAGAAGCATATAATAGCCAACCTGATAGCCTTGCCACGGTAACCTTCCCTTTATCAGAAATATTAATGTGTATGCTAGTGACTCGAGGTCATCCCTTCTACTTCCAGTCCGGAACTAAATGCTGATGCACACTTGCATATCTTATGGTGCCCCTGTCAAAGCAAATATATGTGTCCACAATCAATAGGATAGTTGAAGTATATGCCCAAGATTATTTAAATTACATGCCAAATAAACAAACCTGAATATATCTGGCCTCTGGTCATATTCAACATGCAGACCAGATGCTGCATCTTTCCATCTAGATGCTGCATTAACGGTCCATACATCATGAACAGTACTCAAGATTACACGAATGAAAAGAGATGGTATTTATCGTTGTGAGTAGACCTACAAGCAGAATTGATCTGACATAGGTATTTCTCAACGTGTCACAACAATTTGACAGGATCAACAATGTTTACATTAAATTAGAAACAATCCAAGAAAAAAATGTGAGTGATAAACAGAAAAGAGGATCATGATAAAGCATCTTACCCAAACCAAGATCAATAAGATACAGCTTCTTCCTCACTGTGAACTTCCCGCAGACCAAGTAAGAAATTTTCTGGCTTCACATCTCCATGCACGAACCTTAAAGTGAGAACAAAAGATTTAGATGTGAACAAAATAGGTCACTATTAATACGTGATTTTTGAGTTCAGAGTGCTGAAAGTGAAATGATGAAATGTCATGTATTGCTGGAACAGATAGGAGTTACCCCTTAAGATGCAGCTTTTCAAGAATTGATATTGCCTCCACTGCCAAATACACAGGCTACCATGTTCGCCACATCCTGTTGCAACTTGAACAATCATCAATTAGAAAGACATACAGGCTACAACATACGCATGCCAGGAAAAAGTTATATATATTGTTTTTTTCTGCATTACTATGTATATGCAGGAAAATAGTTCAAGTTGTCAACTTACGACTGGCCTAAAGAATTCCATACATCCCACAAGCTGGGTCCAAGCATGTCCATGACCTGGAAAAAAAAATTCCAGAAAATATCAGTAAATACAAAATGATAGGACAAGAATTCTTATAGAAAATGACTAGAAACAAAAGTTACCACAAGATGTAAAAGTCTCCCTGCCGTCCCTTGTAATGAACCCATGGGATTCCGTAGCATCCATTTAAGGTGCTGTCAAGAAAAAAAGTCCATATTGAATAAATAAGTTAAGAGATCAGGAAGACTGAAACACACAAAGAATCAGAGATTCTGAGATATGAATTCATGCTTACTTGTACACCTGCCACTCATAAGGAGGGCCATAGTTGCAACCTTTACTATTTCGACATGCTCAAACTTAATGCAACCTAGTGAGAATCATTACGCTGTATTAAAATCCAATTAATGTCAGAAAGGCTCGTAAAATCCACTATGCTTCAAGTAGAAGTACCTCCTCTCATCTGGTCCTGTTCTTTCAGTTCCCCCACTTGTTCTTCGACCAACATATACTTGCCCAAATCCACCCTTACCTAATTTCCTTTCCGTTTTATATACAGGAGAATTACCCACTTGCACCTGCATCCACATACACAAACATTATTGTAAGAACTCTATTTGCAATAATGTTTCAGACATTTAGCCACACGCTATCATTAATGATGTGAAGGTATTTCCTAATCAGCTGGTGGAACTTTCAAGATAAGAGTTAACTTTAAGTTGTTTGTCAATTCACGTCATCCGTAACTTCATTAAGACAGGTAAGAACCCAAATGGAAAGAGACTTAGAGCAAACAGGAAGATACCCTATCCGGTACAGGAGTCGCACTTGCTTCTTCTTCAACTCCCATTACTTTGTCTGCACTTCCACCACCATCCATTGCACCTTTATCTGCAGCACCGTCAATTCTATTAAAAGCTGGCTCGGCAACCCCAACTGGAGCAGCTTGAGGAAGAACCTCACACGGCGGCTCTGGGTCCAAATCTATCAACCTAATCCCCTACTCCCTACCAGCACCACTCGGCCTTGCACGTGTCGTCCCTGAAGGCCCTTTTCCTATAGCTGTTGCATTACCCCTTCCTCTTCCTCCACCACCTCTTCTTCTGGTTCTGTTCTGAGTAGGCAAGACCAAGTTTTCCTCTTGACCAACAGGTTGGAGGGGCAGGCTGGATCACCAAGCCGTTTTGATCTCCTTGCTCCACTACGCAACTCTGGCATCATCACCCATGCAAATCACACTCAACACGGTTCACCCACCTTGCCTTGAAAATCTGGAGTAAACATAACAGAAGAGCAAAGAAAGGCGGAAACAGTGTAACCATGAATGCAAGAATCCAGTATTATCAACAATGGACTTAACAAAACCAATAACAAAAATATGATGCACAGTCCAGAAAGGCAACAGCATCTAACAAAATCATAGTTTCCTGTGTATCAAAATGATCTTACATTATTAATTCCCAAAGTTCAGAAGTAAAAGCCTATACTTTACCCATAAAAGCCTGCAATAAATAACATAAGATTCACATTCCTTACATACTAAAAGAGGACAAAATATGCAGATAAGGATATCTTTACTATTAATACGATTCCGAAACGCCCACATACAAGTGTGAGATCTTCAAAAACTTTCCTATTTATTTCCAGACAAGAAGTGACACTGAAGTTAATAACAAAAAAATTAACACTTTTGAATTTCAGAGAAAAATTAATATCCTAGAGCTCAATTCCCAACACAGAGATGAAAGCATTAACTTTGTAATCAATAAAAAGCTACTATAGCAACAAAAGAAAATCAGTGGGAATATAACAAAACATAATCAAACCAATCAAACGAAAAGTTCTAATATAATAAATTTACAATCGAAAAAATAATCCCTAGATGGATCGTCCTCATCGCATCACATGTAACTCAACCGATCATCAAACAACCAACATAAAAACTAAGCATTTCTTGGCAATATTTCACAGAAACCAAGAACCCAAATAAAGGGAAAGTTTTTGAAAATAGGTAACAAAACCAAATCTTACCTCAAAAACAGCAAACCCCAGAAGGATCGGTGAGAAATAGAACAAAACAAAATCAAGAAATTTGAAGCAAGAAAATGGGTTTCAAAATCGGCGATCAATCTCAGATCTTCAGCGAAAAATCAACAAGAACCCCACATGGGTAGTAGTTCGAAGAAAAAGGGGAAAAAATCTTATCGGAATAAAAAAGGGGGAGAAACTGGTTTGGTCTTTAGTGATATGGCTATAAGGCATGAGCTTGAATGAAGGATGAAGTAACGTTACATTCGGTGAGCAAAAAAAATGGATTTTTGGGAAAATGACTGAATGAATGAAATGGAAATACGTAATAATGAGTGGGGGGGACTCTGTGTGTGCTGTATCCTCTTTGTATTACCACTTTGGTACCTGTGCTGCTAATCTTGATTAGTGTGTAATCTAATGGTATTTGTCTTCTTTGATCATGTTTTTCATGTAACCTAATGTAGTACTTTTCTCAGTTCTTTTCTTTTTTCCAATATGATGTCAGATATCGTATTGGGACGGACTAAATTTAAATTTGAGTATTTGTGTGGTTCATACGTATGATAAGATTCTTATTATTTCTGAGCGTTTGAATCGCATCTCTACTAAGAATTGACTTGACTCCGAATCATCCTCCAATCACAACTCATATTGGTGTCTCTTTTTCTTTATTATTATTATTACCTAGTATTCAAAACTTATATGACTAATTCTAATTTGCACAAAATAGGTCCACTAAGTATATGTATCGGGTAACTTTATTTATTCAAGTGTCATGTCTTAAGAGTTGTGTCTTAAGAACCCAAGGTCTCAAGATTTAATTTAATGTTACTAGTCGTACAATTGCACGAGTGAAAGGCGAAAATAACAAATACATGCAATCACGTGTAACATGTCAAAGGTCTTTATCGTCATAAAAGGGAATAGTTTTGCGCATTCACCAACCGAAAGAGTTTGCGGAGAAGGTAACATGCATGTCTTGTATATGTCAAGGTTTGCCCGAATTTGGATTACAACATAATTGTGTTTATTTCAAAATGATTTTCTTAGTAGAGAAGGTTTATTTAATAGAAAAAGACTCTTCTATCTCATATTTCTGGAAAAAAAAAAAGTTTTGGACTTCTAATAAATAGAAGATATTTCTTCCTATACCACAACACAATAATATCCACAATGTAGACGTTTAAACTGTCTTATTTAGGGAAAGATTATACTCTCAATAGTTTTATACTTTTTATATTAGTTTTTCCAATATGTAGATTACTTGACCAAACTATATTAAATATCATATATGTATTTTTAGTATAGTTCCTATATATCATCTAGTTTATCACGATAAAATTTTGCTATTATTAACTTCCATATATGCTATTTTGATCCCAACAAAGATATACACTTATTAAACAAGCTAACTCTGGCTATGTGATTGCATTTTTATTTTGATTTATTAATTTTAAAGTTACTTATTTTTTTTAAAAATATTTGTTAGTTCATTTAATTTGTATTTATAAAAAAAATTATCTTATTTTTTTTATATTTATGATTTTTTTAATATATTATTTATATATCAAATTAATATCTTTAAAGAGTTATTTAATTAAATTAATATTTATTTGTTTATTATTTAATTTAATTAGAACTTGAAATATATATACACACATAAAAATATTATTTAAAAAAAATAAGTTTTCACATAATATTATCAAAGAATCTTAAGTGAAATGATACTCAACAATTTTTATTTTGCTAAATTTTCAAAAGTACTTGGATTAATTAACTTGTAAATATTCTTATTAATATTAATAAAATAATTTATATTTGATTAAGATTTCAAAAGTGAGGAAAGTACTTTATAAACTTTGAAAAACTATTTTTATATCCCATTCAAGAATTATTATTTTTTTATTTACTTTTAGAAAATTGATGAAATATTTTGAACTTTCTAAATAATTATTAAAAAAGTAAAATATTTTATCTTGCAAAATTTTGATGACTATTAATAATATTATATATGTGTTCTTTTTCATGTACATAAATAAATACGTACACATACAGTGTTACCTAATATAATTATGTGATTTTTTATTACTTTTTTGCATAATTTTGTAGATTACATGCATATTCCTTAAAGTATATCTAAGCAACAATAATATTTTATATGATAAAATAAATTTTTGAATTAATATTTAGCTAAATTAAAATTAAAAAAGAGTATTAGAAAGTCGATTGAAATGTATTCAATAATTTAGTAAATATAATTTTAAATTTCTTTAATAAAAATTAAAATACGTCAATTTATTGCAAAAATAGGGTACGTCAATTCATAATCAACATTATTTATAATCGAGACTAGGACAATATAATATTTTTTGAGCTCCAACTCTCGCTTTCTTTAAAACTATACTATAATAAAATTAGCAAGGCATTGTATATTTAAATTAGGCAATAAATAGAAAAAGAATTCAGACCTTAAACCTAACCAGTGTGATTTTTAATTTTTAGGTTTTGGCCTAAATTTAGGTTTGGTACTTCAAAGCAAAATCTTTGTTTGTTTCATTAGACTTTGGGTCCCATTTTATGTATTTAAGTCCAGCCATTTCCCAAACATTAACTTCATCTCTTTTTGCCGATTCCTAAAATAATTATACCAATTCTATAAATTTATATGACAATATTTAATTAAATACGTAATTTAAAAAAAAGTTAAATTTGTGATTTTAAAACAAGTCGTAAAATTACGTGTATATGTAAATCATTTAATTTAAAATGAAAAGATCTTTTTAAAATAAAAAGATATAAAATAATATTTTTTAAATAAACATAAAAGTCATAAGTATATTAGATAAATTGAAATAACAGTAGTAGTATTTTCTCCAAAAGTGTGGACTCAAGAGGAAACAATCTGAATTGTTACAATATTTCAAATTTTAAAATTTTTAAGTTTTTAAAAAAGAAAATTTTAATGCCTTTTCTTGTTGTTTTAAATTAAAAATAAATTTAATTTATATTCATGTCCAAATATAATTTTTAATTTTTAAATATTTTATTTATTTTATTTATTTTGCATCTCTTTTTTGTTATTCAAGTGTTTAAATATTAAAAGAGATTCCATAACTTTGATTCCTAAATCAGTTTTTTTTGTATTTTGGAATTTTTTAAAAAAATAAAAATGGGAAAATGAAGAGGCAAATGATACGTTTTTGCCTCTACCACCATACGATTTGGATTACATATAAACCAACTAATAATGAATCTATAAAATATTGATTACTATAATGCTACGGGATTACTGATGGAATGGAGATTATAAAAGAGAAATACCTCACGAGGCGTGAGCAGATATTTTTTAGCAGGTTGGATTTAAGTTTTTAATTTTTTAATAATTAATTATCATATTATTTAATTATGAGTTTTTTTATCGTCTTTCGAGAAGTTGAAGTATAGTCAGTTTTTATATAGAAAGTTATCTTTATTTAAATTAATTATTAACTTTTCAATACTTGGGTGGACAAGTATTGTGAAAAATTATTTAACTTTTCTAAGTTTGAAAATCCTATATAGGCATGTTTTTCTTTGTTTAAAATCTAGACAAAAATGAGTCGAGTTTCTTTTTCTGCTTAAAAATAAAATTATGAGTCCTAATTAAATATGAGAACAGTAGACACAAAATTAAATTAATGAGGCTCTCTGTTATTTTGAATTACTTTTACCATAATAAATCATAAATCATTCTGCTAGAGATTGATAATTGCACTTCATTTATATTTCGAAATTTCCTATTAAAACACTTATGTAATTTCCATGTTAAAATCACATATACTAATCAATAAATTAAATTACTAATGAATTTAATTTAATAATTAAATTTCTTATGTATAGCTTAACTTATTTCACATATCATATTCATAAATCTACTAGGCAAGGTTCGAGACAATGAAAACTTAAAAGTTTCTCAAAAGTCGATCACCAATTGTTATATCGAAATATGAATTTCCATCAACTAATTTATTATTTTAATACATATATATGTTATGTATGGTCTTCAATCTACCAAGCTATTAATTCATATCAGATCTCATCTTTTGCAAATCAAAATGATAATTAATATATACAACTCATAATAATTATATTAGGACTGAGAACATAAGTACATTTTACCAATTTAGAGAACAGTTACTCGTCAACTAAATATCTATCTCTATGCATCATATCCAACACATATAAAATGCACTAGCACGTTAAGTCGGAATAACACCAATTTCATAATCAAGATAAATTGTGTTTAATCTTATACTATAATTATATCGATGACTCGTCAAATTTCCATCTTAGACTGGGAACAAGAACTTTTATACATATAAGAATCGGTGATTTAATCTCTGTATATAAACTAAAACTCTTTATGCTAAATCATTAGCTTTATAAGTAAATGGTCACACAAACGAAAATATAATCTATTAAATCTTTATTAAAATTAAATAAACAATTGTTCTATAATACCATATCAAACACATGATTAATTTTATATATCTTATGGTTAACAAGATATCCAAACATCTTGTGCTTGAGCGTACATTTAAAATAATCTCTTCGGAGCATATATTGAATAATTTTAATTCCTTAAATTTTAAAAGTATTATTTGTCTCCTGCAAATATTTAATAATTTTTAAAATTTTAGCTTTTTTTTTAGTTTTTAATAAAAAAATTATTAAATTTTAAAATATGCAACACAAAAATTATACTCAGACACTAAAAAGATTTACTTTCCTAACCTTCAATATTTTCTATTGCGCAATCTACGCAAGAATCTCAACTTTTAGGAGTTTTGATTAATTAATAGGACATTATTATATGTTGAATGATGTTGAATTAATTTATTTTGAATAAAAAAAATTAAAATAATACTTGCAGGGTGTTAGTCTTGGTCTTTTCATTTTCTATTTTATGATTTGGCTTAATTTCCGTTTTACTTTTGATATTCGTTTTGGATTAATTATACCAACAACCCTGTATTAGTATCAATTACGGGAAGACTTCTCAGTGGTTTTAAAATCGAAGATATTATATCTATATATTATGAGTGTTTTAAACTTACATCTCCTATGTTAAATATCTGTAACTAAATATATTAAGAATATAAACTAAAATTATAAATAATATGTTTTTTTTAGAATTAATTTTATGAAATTTTAAAAGAAAAAAAAATGGTCTATGCTTTTAATTAAAAATAATAATAAAGTTTGAAAAGTCATAAATAGGAAATGAATAAAATAATAAAGTTTGTAAGCCATAAAATAGGAAAATAAACACAAAACATTTAATAAAAATATATCATATTAATAATAACTTTATTGCACTATAAGTATGTAAGTTATTTGTAGTGTATTAAATTATAATAAAAAATTTCAAAAGTCTTTTATTATCTTGCAATTTAAAATTATCGTAAATAAAGTTTTACTTATGTAAGGTTTTCATTGTATAAAAGATTTAAACTTTTTTAGAAAAAGGATAACATCACAGGGCTCTCATTGTTTAAACTTTTTTGTAGAAAAACGATAACATCATAGAGGGTGTAAGTGCATAATCTTCATAATATAAGGGACATAAGTGTTTGATTATAAAATGTATGTGGTTATAATAGCTTGTAACAAGAACCCTTTTCTCATTGATTGCCAGGGATCTTTTCATAAAAAGATCATAATACAGGGATATTTAATGTAGTTAACCCTTCTTTTTTTCTTGATTGCTGTCTGATTCTCCATTAACACGAAACACAGCTATTGTATTTTTTGTGTCATAAATAAGTGAAACCCACATTTTACATTTTTGGATCCCATGCATCTACTTGTGAGACAAGAGGAAACCTCACACAATGTCAGCTGTGTGAGGCACAAAATAAAATTTTAGAAATCCTACGAAATGTTGCTCCAAACTCTGGAAAATTTTGACTAAATACAAAATCAAATCAAGAAGGTTCACATACACAAGTGACAAAGCATTTCTGGAAACAAAGATATATATTATATGCCCAACAAAACCAACTAGAAATGCAGTTAAATAACACCAGAATGCATTTGTAAAGCCAGCAAAAGTTTTAGATGAAATAAACGGCCAATTGCCCAATAAGATGATACAGACTTCCTGTATGTGAATTTGTTTGAAACTTGTAATAACAATTACAATGTGATGAAATGGTATCATAATTTCAAAAAAACTAGGCATCCATGACTATCGATATCATTTAAAGATCGGCTCTCCCCGGATATCTGGGGAAGGGAATGACATCCCGAATGTTTTCTATACCTGTAGCGAAAAGAATCATTCGCTCAAAGCCTAAACCAAAACCACTGTGTTTTACAGTACCATAGCGCCTCAGGTCCAGATACCACTCATATGGCTCTAGTGGTAGACTCATATCCAGTATCCTGCAATTAAAAAGTGGCAAATTCTCATCAAAATTCCATCAGTTTATTCATTGTTAATACCTTAGTTAATTCATTACAGTTTACATTAAGAACAAAGAGTAGGCGAACAAACAGTAATTAAATTCTGGATTTTAATCACCAAATATAGGAAAACCCGATACATAATCTTGTTATGTTTATACTAGATAGCAAATTTGTCATACCTTGATCTGAGGATCTCATAATCCTCTTCTCTTTGGCTTCCTCCAATTAGTTCTCCCACCTGCAGAGGAACGCAAACATTTGTTTATGTAGCAGCAGATAAATTTACTCATGATATTGAAATGTAAAATTGTAAGGGGGATGCTGGAAGGGCCACAGCAGATAAGTGTATCTGTCCTTTGAGAAAAAATACAGCGGATTCTTTTGCTCTAATTATCTTCCCAGAAATGCTAAAGGCATGCAGCCTGGTCAGTGGTACAATACCTTTCACTCTATCCAAAATGTGGCTTCATTGCGTCGAGCAACAGATATTTTATTTAGTTAGTAACCAAAAAAATTTACATTTTTTCAAGTAAAACAATGTTTTAGTGAGCTCAAGAATAGCAACTCATATGTTTGGACAATTTTTGGGAAAAGCTTTTCCGAAACTTCTTAAAAAAAGAAGGTTTGTGAAAAAATATGTGTTTAAATGTAGTTTTTGTGAAGATATGTATGTGGTCAACAAGCGGCTTTAAGAATTATGCAAAAAAACAAACATTTTTGAGATGACTGTTTGCAAGATTTCAAAACATTTTCCATAGATAAGCAACACCATTTCAAACATTCAGCTGCCCTACTGATTCTCTAACAAGAGAAATATGTATTAGCTGCAAAAAGTTAGTCTACTTGCCATTGATTTACATCAAAGCATTCATCTAGGCGTTTTTGAAGTGCAACCTGTTTGTGAGTAGATGGTGCAGGGAACCTGTATTTAAAGGCTAAAAGGGCATTTCTTCCAGCATGCCAGCAGATTCAACAAGCCTACCTTTGGTACAAGCAGATCCATGGCAGCAACTGTCTTCTTGTCTTCATTCACCTTCATGTAAAATGCTTTTATCCCTTTTGGATAGTTGAACACGATAACAGGTGCCTTAAAATGCTCTTCGGTCAAATATCTAGAATCAAGGTAAATTCATGAATCAGAATAGCTATATGAATACACAGAGCAGATCTGATAGATACACTATGGAAAAAGAGTACCTTTCATGTTCAGATGCTAAGTCAATACCCCATTCTACTTTATTTTCAAATTTCTTCACTTTAGCTGCTTCCTCAAGAATGGCAATGGCTTCTGTATAAGTTATCCGATGGCAGTTCGATGAGGCAACCATTTTAAGTCTACTCAGAGCATCTTTATCTATAAACTTAGTTATAAATTCCATGTCATCAAGGCAATGGTCAAGTAACCACTGACACAGAAACTTGACATAGGCCTCAGCACAATTCATATCATCCTGCCAAAGGAATACATAATTTGAGTAATGGAAACAAAAAACTTAAAGAAATCGGCCCAAAAAGAACCCCTTTGGAAATTCTATGAGAGTGCTAGATATAGCATCTGATATAACCTTTCTGCTTTATTCCAATCTGCATGCAGCTCATATTCATAAACTATTTGAATTTGAAACTTAATTATGTAAGAGACAGTGCGCTTAAATTGATTCCATATCTGAGTGAAACTTCTTGCTGCTAAAAATTATCTGTCCAGACATTTTGATCCAGAAATATTGCACATAGCACCATGGTGCAATTACTACATGAATACCTGGAGATCAGCAAAAGCAATTTCAGGCTCCACCATCCAGAACTCCGCAAGATGCCGAGAAGTGTGAGACTGTTCGGCTCGAAAAGTTGGTCCAAAAGTATACACACTAGAAAGTGCACATGCATAGGTTTCAACTTGGAGTTGGCCAGACACTGTCAAGAAAGCTTGTCGTGCAAAGAAATCCTCAGAATAATCAATCTTTCCGTCCTTTTTAGGAATACCAGCAGAGAGTCTATATCTTTCTCCCAATTTAAATCTCTCTTGCAACTTCAGGAGATTCTCTTTAGCTCTTTGTAGCTCAGCAACTGCACCACTGATTTTCTTGTTGATGTCAGCAATATTGGCATCAGTTTTCTCGATGCTCGCCTTACTAGCTTTTAGCTGAGAAACTGCCTCACCTTTCTCTTTAACAAGTTGCTCAGCAGCTTTAATGTCAGATTCTGAAGGAGCAGGATTCTCTTTCAGCTCCTTCTCCAATTTTTCAGCTTCGCTTATCAAACTAGTAACTTGGAACATCTCACCAGCACCCTCACAATCACTTGTTGTGATGATTGGGGTGTGGATATAAAGAAACCCATTCTGCTGGAAGAATGTATGGGTGGCATAAGCTAAGGCATTACGGATTCTTGCAACAGCAGAAATCTGAAAATGAAAAATCCTGGATTACAATCAAACCATTTAATAGCAGATACTAAAATAATGCACAATTTAGTTTTCGTCAGCAAACAGATAGGAGTCCAAGCAATGTGTTCCTTATTCAGTCGTCTCTCTTAGATGTTCCACCGAGGAAAAAAATAAGAACTACAAGAAAATGCATATTCTCAAAACGTCAAATGCTCTCAGAAAAAGAAAACACAGAAGGTTCACATACACGTTAACTGATAAAAAGAAACCCCCCACATTCATGTTAATCCAGTGATTACATTTACTTTAAGTAGTAAATATTGATTTATGTTGGAATACAACTAATTGTTCCACCTACAAATCAACTATGCCCCAATCCCAAATTCGTTGGATTCAGCCAAAAACAACTTCTCTATATTGATTCCATTCCTTTTGGGTCCAGATCATGCCACAGCACATCTTCTCTCGGGAAAGATGAGTACTGAATTACAAAGAATCGAAAAAAGAGAGTCTAAAATATAAATTCATAAGCTAAACCCAAGCCTGGCAAGATCATTCCACGAAGTCCACCTCTTTTTGCAAATAAGAGTTTAATAATGCATGTATGTGTGTGTTCAATTGCCTCAATGGTGTGACCCCAACAGTAGATGAATTTGGAGTAAAAAAAGCACAGTGGATGAATCCCAGAAGAGGGAAAAAAAACTGGATGATTGCAATTTATCTACCCCTAAGCTCGTACGCAGATTTCATAGTGGAGGCGTGTGCTTGCGCCATTTCCTTAATCCTCCTCTATAATAAATTATTGTGACAAAAACAGAGGAGTGAAAATGAGATAGAGATCATTACCGTGTTCGTTCGGGAGCGAAGATGAACAACATCCCTTAAAAACTCCAGCGTCAACTTAGTCTTTGGCAATGGATACTTCGCAGCATCAACGGTACCCACAGATAGAACCTTCTGGACACGAAGCTCAACTTTCTGCTTCGCACCTTCAGGAGGCAGCTTCAACTCACCTTCCACATGTACGCAAGTACCAGTAAGCACCAAATCACCAAGCTTGTGAACTGAAGCATCGACGATTACTTGGAGATTCCCCGGACATGAGCCATCATTCACTTCGAGGAAAGCGAATGAACCCTTGCCTTGTTCTCGTCCTGTTTTGACCCAACCACCGATTTTGACATCATTTCCAGCGAGTCCAGCTCCGCCGTCAGGACGGCCGACGATGGAACGGATCGGGACGCGTCGAGAGAACTTCGCCTCCTCTACGGTGTCGTTTAGGGTGAGTTTTTCCACCGGCGGCGTTGAATCGACTGACATTTTGGAGCTTTGGTTGCTCTGCGGCTGAGAGACGGAGGGAGAAAGAAATGTGGGATTTGTTTGGCTTCAATAAACCCTAGGGACTTTTTGGTTAGTTATTCCAGTTGGAGCGCACTGCCTGTATAAAATTTTTAATAATGAAACCGTCGGAGATTTATGGAAGTTTGTCAAATCGAAATGGAAAAAAAAAAAAAAAAACTAGTAAAAGATCAATATGGTCAATTCAACTAGTTTTTTTCCTTTTTGATTTTCACAAAATATTTGATATGTGTATTGACGTTGGATTAAAACTAAATTCACACGTCACGCTCTTAATAAAATTATTTTTATTCTCAAATGGATCCTCAAACCCATATGATTTTGTGCTCAATCTGATCTTCATCTTCGAATTTCTCATTTAATGAGAGTCTAGGTCTCACTATTTTCATTTTTTAGGTCACGCCTTAACCTCGTTAGAAAGTGGAGTTAGCAGGTCTTGTTGTTTTCGTTTTCTAGATTACGCTTTAATCTAGTTAGAAAGCGAAGTTGGCAGGTCTTGCTGTTTTTATTTTCAATCAATTCATTTTTTATATCACCTGCCACATAGTTCGTAGTGTCTTCACTTCTTCACATTTTGCCTGGGCTGATCCCCTTTCTTGAGTGATGAACGCCTTCAAATCCGAAATTCTAATTAAGAATAAAGAGATCTCAAATATCACAGCATAGCTCATATCATTGATTCTCGAGGTTACAGAATTATCTTTCACTGACCTAAAAATAGTTAAGAAAAAAGTGTTTTAGCTTTTTTCGCCTTTACTCCTTTTTGAAGCACACTAATAAACTACTTAAATTTCGTGTTCAATCAAATTACGTGACACAAATTGAAACGGAGTAAGTATTAAAAGAAACCGTTATACTTGCATCTAAAGTTTGCTTCGTGACTCCAATATTTGGCCACATAAATCAAATATTCTTTTATGTTGAAAATTTTAAAGTTGGAATTGCATTTAGTTATAGTTTTTGCAAATAATATTTAGTTATTCGAAAGTGAAAAAGTAAAAATAAGATTTTGCAAATAATTCTCCTGATCAAACACTGATTTTCAAGTAAGTAAAAAACTCGGAAAGAACTTTTATATCGGGTCCTTAATATATGGAATATTCTGCTGGTGCTGCTACTAAGGTTGTGGTGAGATGCATAAAATTCCACCGCCCTTGATCATGGATCTCAGGTTAGAATTTTGATACGACGGATAAATTCCTCCGCACTTAAACTAGGAGTCTCGAATTTGAGCGCAACATATGAAAAAAATTCCTGATAAAGAGCGCTTCCCCCTTTAATCTAATCCATGGAGAATCCGGATTAGTTAACACTGAAGGAAGAAAACATCTCTAGCAAAGAAAATTTTGACTAGCATATTGGTACAACATACTTCAATCTCCCAATATACCCTGAGCTCAAGGAAAAGATAAGTACGCTAGCAGATGAGAAAACATAGAAACTCTAAGTTGCAACAAAAGCTTCAATTGTTAATATTCAGCCTACTGTACCACAGTTTTCTTTTCATAATTTCTTCAGGAAGGCTTCTCAGATGCTTTGTACCTGAGAAAACGAAATCCGAACGATCGAGCCGCCAAGGGATGTGGCATGTTTACACATCAGTGCCTCAGTTGCCTGCTCCTCATTTTCAAAAAGAACAAGAGCCTGTTTCTTCCCGTTCATTTCAAAAAGCTTTGTGTTCACGATGGGGCCATGCTCCTCCAAATGGGCCACTATCTCTTCTTCTGTCACGTCCTGGGGCAGGGTTGAGAGATGGATCATCTTGGTGGGAAAGCAACAATACCGGTAGTTTTTAGCAGCATTCCGGTTAAAACGATTGAGATTTGAGCTCGAGTAGTCGCGTGTCTCTGGTCCGGTAATAATGTTTTGGTGCTTTGAATAGTTGACTTCCAACCGCTGGCCAAATAACATCGCACCCTGTGTCCAAAAATATACCAGGAGAAATTAACAAAGATGCACCATAATGATACAGATAGTGAGATAGACGCTTAAACGAAGCAAAAGATATGCATAGGCTTCAATTCAGGTAAGCTTGCTAAATTAATGGACCATATATTGTAGATTTATATAACGAGGCATTTGAAAACTAGTACATTCCAAACTCCATGAACAACATAAATCTACTAACCATCTTTTACTTGGTAGAACTCATATCATCCGGTAACTCTCTCAAAATTCAAGAACCTATACTAAGTGCAAATGCAAGGGATATGACACTTAAAAAGTCAAGCTAGGAAAGAGAGGAGGGAAGATTGCAAGGTTGTTGAGAAACATTTAATTTTTATTTGATAACGAGGGAGCATCTAGTAATCTGATGCATGGTGTGATGACTATACAGAAAGCAACCAAATGAAGTAAATAATATTGATTTGATAGGGAACATCCCCATAAAGAAAAAGTAGAGAAACATGACTATACAAACAACAATCAATCATCTAATGCTAATTTGACGTAAGATTTTATGTTGTTCTATTTTTACAACTGTGTACAAGCTTAGGTGGCAGCAGCTTGACGATAAGTATACACTTGAATAAGATATTTTTCAAAAGATTATTTGGGGGATTTTACCTACCGCTAAGATAAGAAAAAAAAATAACATTTGAGTTAAGAACATTTTGATGCTATGTGCAAAAACTAACTTTGGTGAAATTCTGAGATGCTTCAAATGGTATCTAGGTTGCTGACACCATAATGAGGCAGAACAAACTAGATCCAGAAGAAAAAAAGAAACGTAAAGAAATACGGATTCATAATAAATATCACCATTCAGACCTTCAAAAAGTGCACAGCAAGCTCTGCCTGGAAGCCATCACCCATCTGAACCAGAGCATGATCTGGTTTATTCCGAAGGAGTTTAATTCTGACAATGTTTCCATAAATGGAAAACAGATTAAAAAGCTTGTCCTCATCTATTCTCTGTAATAGGGAGAAGTAGAACCAATCAGAGTTGAAACATAAAGATAAGTAACCACAAACTTCAAAATTTAATTAAACAGGAAAAGAATAAAAAAGAGACGCCTTCTGTTGTTCAAAAGAAAAGAAAAGAACTAGAATCCTGAAATCCTGGAATCAGGGTCCAAAGAAAGGAAAACAAAAGGCTAACATGGTAACATTGAAAGAAAGAATCTTACATCTGGATTTACATTAGATACAAGAACTGTACACCTGTCATTTGTCCCGCTTATACCAGGGGGTAAACCGCTAGGAAAGGCAGCTGCAATGGCTGCAGCATTTCCCATCTATTCAAATGATAACAAAGACAAACCCATCTTAGAGATTCAAGGAAATGGTGTGTAAACACGAGAAAGAGAGAGCAAGATAGCATCGGGAAAAGAAGTGGTTAGTGTAGCATAAGAAGCAGCAACTACAGCTGCACTGCCTGGATCTGATTGCACAGAGGGAGGTAACCAACAGATGTTAAAATACTTCAAACTTGATGAGAGAGATGCACACCTGAGGGAATCCAACTGGACAAAACAAAGGGCGGAAACAGTTAAGAACTCTAAACCAGGAAAGCTTCACAATCACCATAATGAAATAGTGTTAAAGTAAGCACCTCCACGAGGCCCAGAACCTTGCAAGCAGTACATGGCTCCTGCATCTCCATATCCTTGCTGTTACACAATGACAAAGCATGAACTTAATCCATATAGGCAAACTCTTAGTGCTACTAAGAACAGAAACAACAGAAATTACTTGAGATTTGCCCTTCGGCTCTGATGGTAGATTTGGGTTGGTGAAGTCCCTGCACATAGAGATAATGCACAACATGAATGTTTCCTAACAACTGAAGAGAAAAGCTTCTTTCGATATGTATAAGAGGAAAAGAGAGAGCAATGAACAAGTTACCTCGAGCGTTCATTATTGTAGTTCACTTGCAATTCATCCAGGCTGAATCACAAAATCAGCCATGGTGAACATACCCATCGAAGCATATAAGGGGAAAAAATGCATAATATGTCCATGCATACATAAAAACAGCACAATTTTAAAGGGATTTAAAACCTTACTTTGAGAATTGTATGTCAAGCTGACAGCAGCCATCATATATATTACGCCCCTATTAAAAAATTTGTAAGCACTAAGCTTCATTGTCTAAGATAAATAAACAGCACAAAATAATCTTCTCATGACAAGGTACCTCTATGCAACACAAAGCATACCTGGAGAGAGCTCCTAGCAGAAATAGCAGTCTGAGGTAATTTGTACTGAATTAAAGCTTGAAAACCTACAAAGTTCGTAGCAAACATCAGAAGCAGTAAAAGATTATACAGATATGGAGCAAAGACTGCAAGGTCATAATTAGAGTTTTAAATATGCTCCTGAAACAACTGAGGTAAGAAGCTAAGTAGTTAAATCCAAAATTAGAATCATATAACACAACAACGAAGTGCGAGAGACTTCCACATGATCAAATTTCTAGCCAGTCTTTAAATCCAGAATAAGAAACAAATAAAGAAGAAATTAGAACATAGAGAGAAAAAACTTGAAGGTGCTGACCGGCCGACTTCTGAAATGTCACGATCTTCTCAACAACTCCATGAGGTGAAAAAACTTGATGCAGCACGTCCACAGTTATAGGATATAGCACATGATGTATTGTAACTAAGAGAATTCGATTAGGCTGAGAGTCCAGAGAGCCGTACATCAGAGCAGCATAGAGACAGAAGAGAGAAGAGAGAAGAGAATGAATAGAGAGGAATAGATGAAGAAAAGGAGAAGGAACTATTGCAATAATATTTCATCTGAGCAAGCAGAAAAGAAGTATAAAGACAGACTAGAAAGCATGTGAAAAGCAAGAAAATACATGAAAAGTTAATAAATATTGACTTCTATGCAACAACCGGTGCCTTATTTCCTTTTGATATGGTTCTGAGTCATTTCAAGCACAAATGATCCCCCACATCTTTGCTTTTAGAGAAGAGTTACGAATAGGGTCTCTCAAGTGCTCATTAGGTACAAACTGAGATGAGCACTAATGTTGGTTCTTAATGCTTTATGATAAGTCACAATACATAAATTAAAGGATATTGGGGAGATACCGAAACTGGTGGGGCTAAGTAAGGCAGGTTAATTGTGCTCTTTAACCTTCAGTCAAAGGAGGAGCTACCCTTCAATAAGCTGTTCCATCTCTCAACTTATCAAGAAGACCATAGTTTCCTGGACAATGAGACACAATCTTCCAAAACATCTATTCTTTTCTCAATAAAAAAGATCGATTTCTGGTGAACAAGATAACTCAAATCCATAATAAATCCGGAACTATGCAATCATGTAATACATTCTGCTTGCCTTTCTATTCCCCTAAAAATCATACCTTTTGAGAACCTCCAACTGCATTAAATAAATTTTAGTTTCAGAAATTGTGAAAGAGAACAATCAGTTAAGACCTTATATCTTTAACACCTTAAGCGCCAGACACAGAAGTGGTGCCAGGTAGGCAAATATCTAAAAGTCTAATTCATCTTCTCCATTCAATGCGATCACAAAATCTCAATTTTCTCTTAACGTCTCCATAATATGTCTATATACTAGTTTCAGAACCATGTTCATCCACTTGTTATGAATTTGAGATAGCATTACATTACTCATTTGAATACATATAAACACACAATTCCGAAGGCTCCATTTATGACGTGCGAAATCATTTATTACTCTATAGGTTTCACATAGTTATCTAACTAATAAGGAATTGGAAGTGAACTGTGTATTATTAGTGCTCCTGCACATCAAGTAAATAATAGAGATAAGTCTTTCAAACATGTAACGAATCTATAAAGCATGTAGGGCAAAAAGCAAACAACAAATGATACTTGAAAAGTTTCTAGTTTAAAGTCAACCAGAGTGTACATTTATGAGTATGTCTCCCTGGGACCCCATTAGTATTGAGTTCAATATAAGTGATGCACAAAGACACCTCTCATAAGACCCAAAAAAAAAAAACTGACCTCATCTCCTCGCGCTTGGGAATTCTGATCCATGGTTGTCAGTTCTTGATGAGATGAAAATTGCACATAAACATTTCTCCCCCTATGGACATGCAAAATGAGCCACTAATCAAAGGTTGAACAAAAAGATGTAGCAAAGTGTACTCTCCTGAAAGCTTAGCAAAAACGGTAATTTGAAAAGCTACATACATATCTCCAGTTGGATATACAATTTTTATGTTACAAGGTACCTTATGCTGGGCTGAACATTTGAATAGAACTGTAGCGCATTTACAGCTGCAGGAACGTCTTGCATTTGCAAGAGAGCCTGTACTTCCATAAGATACAATTATTAAGAAACAGCAACTTACACAAATCATTCTGCCAGTCAATACAAATGTACAAAGAAGCACCTGATTTTTTGCCCTAAGCATTACAAGTTTAGTAATGACTCCAAAGGGCTGAAATAGCTGAAGCAAGTCATTCTGAAAAAAGAAACACAGGAATCAATTGCACCTATAACATCAATTTCTTGCTTGTTACAATAGAGTGGAAAAGAGAACTAACAATAGCAAGAAATCCAAGAGAATGCAAGAGGAAGGATTTGCTGCTCCACTCAGGTTTAAATATTTACTACCTCAAAGTACAAAGTGTTCCCAACTTCAAACTATGTTAAACTAATACTCTCTTGGAAATTCAAGTGTGGTGGGAAGTCAAATCCTGAGAAGCTAAAAAACAAACATAACCCAACCTCTAGAATGACTATAAACACTTCGCAAACTTTTTACTTTCAATGACAGGTTCTAGAATAATCTCACCAAATAAATGATCATTCTGCGAATTTTGGTACGTCAGTTCTAAAGAATGGGGTTGTAGCATCCATGGTGGCATTCCTCCATTAATGGACTTGGATGAAGTTTTGGAAGCTAAGGAGATGCAAGACAATGCTATTGAGCTTCAACGGAAGATCAAGATGAAGCTTATTGTCAAAGAATGAGCCCGGGAATTGTGGCGAAGAGTGGTTTAAGCACGTATTTCATGATCCAAGTCCAAACCAACAGGAGGGAAGATTAGAGCCCACATGGAGCCTCAAAAGAGCTGAAAATCAAGTCCAAATAGGGCCAACTTACACGCCCAAAAAGGGCTGGAAAACATACCCAAATTGGCATGTGTTTTGGTTCTCAAAGGTGCCACTTCTTCCCTTATTTTGTTAGGTAGTTTTGGGAAGAAGTGTGATATTAATTTTACATGCTTTCTTAGTTAGGTTTTACTACTTACTATTTCTGTAAAAGAAGAATTCTAATCCCATAATGTTTGAGAGAGGGGTATATCTTTGGCCCCATATATAAGGGTATATTTTTTGCTTTTTGGAGACAACTTCATTAATATTATTGAGAGTTCTTTTGTTCTTGTGTATTGGCTACTTGGATTTATCTCACAACCTTACAAGAAAGATTTCTTCTAAGAAGTAAGATTAATTATGGTTCTTACTCGTTTAATGACTTATCCGAAGAAGATAATTAATCTTATACTAATTATTGTCTTTAATTATTCAATTAGGGGCCTAAATCACTTTTCATCTAAGTTCTTAAATTAAATCTTCTAGTAACCATGATTAGCCCTAATCCACTAATTTTGTCTACTACAATCAATTAGGGTTCTTAGCAATTAATTTGAAGTTTGAAAATTTTATTTTTGGCTATCTTCAATTCCTATCTTTAATCTTCGTAATTTTGCTTCCGAATAAGTTTTTGTTTTTCTTTAAGTCTAGCATGTTGTGTTTCTCGCTTTAATCATTTATCACAAACTGTTCTATCTTTTTTTAATCTTATTTGTGGGAATTCATTTTGTATAAATTCTTACATGCACATTAGGTGCTCGGAACATTTTAGATAGTTATATGAATGACACTAAACTTGGAAATAGTACAACACAATAAGTGAAATGGTAGATGCACTCTGCTTTCAATGGAGTCGCCACAAGACAAATGAAGCTGAGAGAATAATTCAGACATAGCAAAGCAAATAAATCTAGTTCATGCATACTTGGAGCTCACATATCACGCATTTAACTCAGTAGAACAGATGCCTATCTAAGAGATAAAGAGCAAGTGGGAGAGG
>JACEIK010000093.1:139822-165181 GCA_018107945.1 Datura stramonium | reverse complement strand
CACACACATACACACACATTAATATATGAGACACTAACATGTCCTAATCTAGCATGCCACATACAAATAGATTCAATTACATAAGAAGAAGTAAATGTATTTTTATAAGAACTATTAAGTACAAATGCATGAAAAAGTTATGTAATCTAAATGAAGAGGAGGGTTAGATTTTAAAGATTTAAATTTTTTAAATATGACTTTATGGGCTAAACAAATTTGGCAATTTTTATCAAAATCAGTCTTTTTACTAGCAAAAATTCTTAAAAACAAATATTTTTCAAATTATTCAACCTTTCTTAAAACTTCCACATCATCTTCTGGATCATGTAATATGGAAAAGTATTTTTGTAGTTTAATTAAAGGATTAAGGTGGAGGATTTCCTAATGGAAAAAATAATAATAATTGAATTGATCCTTAAATACTAAATAATAATGATTTTATTCCTAGAGCATTCATGGGCATAGAAATTTATATTTAATGATTTCAGATTTAATTGATAAAGTTATGCACACATAAAAAGTACAAGAGCTAAATTTAATTTTTAAAGTTGAAGATGTTGTATTATTTATCTCACTTTGATCTATTACATGTTCTAATGATAGGTCAATATAGCATAATATAAAACACAGGAAATTATGAAGTTAAGTGTTATTACTTAGCAAAGGATTTGATCGGTGAAACAAGTGAGTTATCACTCTTCTCCTAAAAAAATTTGGCACTCTTCGTGAAAGTTGAAAATAAGTTTAAATATTTTTTTAAAAGAAAAATGTGTGATTAATAGTAATTTAGTAAAAAAATTTGTGGTCTTGGACATAACAATATAAAGTACATGTTATTTAAATTTTCTCGATCTCAACTTGTGTGGAAGCAATTTTCTATAAACAAGCTCGATATTAAAGATATTATTATTCACTTTTCAATGTAGTGGAATAAAAAGTTTTTTCTTAAATCTATAAAATTGTTAAATTTGAGTGTTAATATTATGTGAGAAATTTGAAAAGATGGGAATGCTTGGTTGTTTAATAAAAAAGGTTAAAATCAAGAGATATTGTTTTAAAATTTCTTTTTGAGTATGAAGAATATAAAGATTTATTAGCTAAAAGTCCTTCTTCTTGTTCCTCGACCGAAAATCATCATGGATTTTAACACAAATTTGCAAGATGATATTTTGTTATTAACAAATGCAGAATTGCAGATAAAAACAAAATAGAAAATCTAGCTAAACTATGAGCTATTTTGTTCAAACATCAATATAATTGACATGATTAGACGTGCTTGATAGCTTTTAAATTTCTTCATAGAGCATTTCTATCTCCCGGTGAAATAGTCACTCATTTCTCAATCATATCGATAATATTTTTAGCATTAAATAAAATATTCACACTCTCACCGCTTTCTGAATAGTATATTCAAGAGTCATAAATATATTTAATTGATGATCTATGAACGTAAAACAGTTTTTCAAAGCTATATAAAATTACAATAAGAGTACATTCAAGCTTCGTAGTTTGTTGACACAGTAATATAAAGTATTTAATTTTAATAATTTCTTTTTTACTTAAATATATTTAATTTTTAATTAATTAATCAAAACATACGCTTTTAATTAATTATAAGAATTATGGCACATTACCTTTTTAGTTCTTATTGACCATATAAATTAATCCTTTCATTTATCTTTACTTATCCGTATTTGACTTATCCTTAAAAAGTAATAATTTTATTACTTATTTTTATTTATCTTAGATAATCTAAATATTAAAAAATTAGCAACATTTAATAATAAGAATAAAATAAATATAAAAGAATAAATTATTTTTTCATTTATAGTATTCCTAAATAAAGACGAAATCGGGCAGGATAGAGTCATCGAGACGGTGTCAAAGAAAACACTTATATTTTCACTTAAATAAATAAATAAATAAATAAATAAAAGTCTTCTCTGCTTCTCCTCCTCTTCCTCCTCATTCTTCATCCATTGGCTTCTGAATAGCCCTAAAATATCGAAACCCTAGTTTTTCCTCTTCATCGTTATAGCTAAAATACNTACGTATACATATACGTAATAGATAGGGTATTATTTTAAATTGAAAGAATCGAGGTGAATCGAGGGGGGATCTGAGGATTTCCCTGGATCTGCTCTGGGGATTTTGGTAAGTTTTTTCGAAATTTCCGTTCCGTATTGTTGATTTTGGTAATATTCATGATCGAATTTAAATTTGATCTCTGTTTCAATTTTTTGTTAGGTAAATAGGGGTTCTGTTAGTTAGGGCGTTGACGATTCTTTTTTTTTTTTTTTTCGATAATATTATCGGGTTTATTGGCTCGTCATATTAGATTATTTTTTGTTATGTTGTTGATGAAATCTTAGGAAAATCAGGTAGCTGAGTCGCTTAATCGGGTGTATTTGGAAAAATCTATTATTCCTCTTTATAGGTGTTTCTCAATCGGTAGTCAAGCCCCAGGGTTTTGGTCTAGTGATGAGAGCTCAACAGATGATGTTTTAGGTTAGACACAAAAAGCCTGCTATTTAAGTGGAGAAGGGCAGATGGGTGAATCATTGGCCTTCGGTGATTTTCAGTTTCCATCTTTTTGTTTGTGGATAATTGCTTTGTGGATTTTAATATATGTATATTAACATGCATTTATCTTTCAAGTTGTTCGAGAGGAGCTAGTTTCTGGATTATCTTATGTAGATAGGAGTTCGAAGTGAACTTGAGACAAGGGTTTTGGGTGCTTAAACCTGGATGCAGTAGCCGTTTAGCTAGTATGTGGATATTTAAGCATGGCAGTTTTGTATCTACTCGGAGAAGATATGCCATTTTCTTGTTCCTTTAAAATAAGACATTAGTTGCAGTGCTTATCTGTTATGGCCATCTAAATATCAGTGTTAGGTTAATCTTCCTTTAAATTATCTACAACAACAACAACATACCCAATGTAGTCCCACATGTGGGGTCTGGGGATGGTAGGACGTACGCAAAACTTACCCCTGCCTTTGTTTGGGATGGGGAGGCTGTTTTCGATAGATCTTCGGTTCAAAAGGAAAGTTATTGAAGCAGGTTTTATAGAAAGTTATCTGCATTAAGCAGAAAAACCAACTGGTAACCATTTTGAAACCCTTTCTGCAATGTGCATTCGCCTAGATTCACTTCCGAGTTCTATTCTCGATTGTGCAATGTATCCTTCTTTGATGTGTAAATGATTGCATTTCTATTTTTCCTCATTTTTTTTCATATTTTCCCTTTTTGATATCCGATTGTGCTATGGTGCCGCAGATTGAATAGCTTGATGAATAATGGCCATTCAGATGGATAACAGTTTAGATCATTCGTCACGAGAACGCGTTCAGCGGCTCTTCAACAAGGTCGGTATTTGCTTTATCGCCTCATTGCTTTACCATTTGAATGGTTTTTCATCATAATCATATAGTGAGTATATTATCGACTCACATACATAGTTTAGTTCAAAAACATTTATTGACCTACACTACCTATTGCTGTATGTACAGGTGTATTGAGTTGTATTTCATTTGATGCTTAGAGATAGTAATATGTATATGCTTGTTTGGAAATGTAATTGACATTTTTTACTGATTTTGTTAAGAATGCGGAGTTGGAGAACAAGCGTAGGAAAGCAGCACAAGCTAGAGTTTCTTCTGACCCAAACACATGGCAACAAATGCGTGAAAATTATGAAGCTATCATCCTTGAGGATCATGCTTTTTCTGAACAACATGAAATAGAGTATGCCTTGTGGCAGTTGCATTATAGAAGAATTGAGGAACTGCGTGCACGCTTCAATGCTGCAATAGCTTCAAGTGGATCAACAACTTCCCAGACTGGGAAAGGTCCGCCTCGCAACGGGCCAGATAACATCACAAAGATCCGCATGCAGTTCAAGACTTTTCTCTCAGAAGCGACTGGCTTTTATCATGATTTGATGGTGAAAATCAGGGGAAAGTATGGTCTGCCGCTAGGAGGTTTCTCTGATGATCCAGGGAATCAGATTCCTTCCTCTAATGATGCTAATAAATCTATTGAGGTGAAGAGAGGCCTGATATCCTGCCATCGTTGTTTGATTTATTTGGGTGATCTTGCTCGGTACAGAGGCTTATATGGTGAGGGTGACTCTAAAGCTCGTGACCTTGCAGCAGCATCAAGTTATTACCTACAAGCTTCTTCACTGTGGCCGTCAAGTGGCAATCCTCATCATCAGGTATCTTTTATTTCCTTATTTTTTATTGGTTTTGTACTGAATGATCATTGAGCAATCATTACTTATCGTTTGGCAGGAGGCTTGGAAAGAATAGAAAAGTGATCATTGATTAATCTTTCTATGCAACTGTTGTTATCTTATTGTTTATATTGTAAAAATTGCTGATTATGTTGTTTTCTCAGCTTGCAATATTGGCTTCCTATTCCAGTGATGAGTTGGTGGCGATCTATCGGTATTTTCGTAGTCTTGCAGTAGAGCATCCTTTTGCAACTGCGAGAGACAACCTGATCATTGCATTTGAGAAGGTAAATAACTTACTGAGTTGTTGCATTAAGAGCCTCTTCACCTTTGCTTGAGATCTTTGAATAATCTCTCTCCCTCCCTCTTCTCTTTCTTGATGTTTGTTATCTTGGAAAAAATTATATCGACATTGCAATAGCTTTGGTTAGAGCAAAGCCCTAAATGACATAGCCAATTTTTCGCCACGGAATGAATCAAGGAATTAAAGATGTTTCCAACGTCAGATGGTCAAATCCATGTTTGAGAAGGTTCCATTCTTGAAAGAAAATTGATCCAACCTGAATTTGTCAAGTCAGTAATAATAAACTTTTCAGTGTGATTTAATTATGCAACATTTTTGTCTTCCATTTTTTCTATTCTCGTCTTATCTGTGTACTATGATCAACTGTTCCGACAATTAGAAGACAACTCTCCCCATCTTTGATTTTGTCACTATGTTCCTTAAATTTTGATCTGGTTAAATATTATTTACTTCCTAACCCAAGTCTCAACAATGATGTCATTTTCAAAAACATGAATAGAAAAGAATGGAAAAACAGAGGAATAGGCAAAGGAGAAGTTTCCTGCGAAAAGTGACCGGACAAGTATGCCAACAGTTGTTCCCGTTAATGTATTTGTGTCATGTGTAGAGAACTATATTGTGTAGGTTCTCTACATATTTGTATATCACTTATATAAGGGTCCACACAATAGATCCTTTACCTTTTAGAAAAAAAAAGTATACATACCAACACTTGTGTGTGTTTTTGTGCATGCCTATAAATGGAGCCCTATTATTGTTAGTGTTGTCATTATCATTAATTTTTGTATGCTTAATGTATAGAGGTTTGATTAATTTTTATGAAGATACCTTATATTTGTCAACTTTTTTCCTGGCCTTGGTTCTATGCTTAATGTATAGAGGTTTGATTTATTTTTATGAAGATACCTTATCGTTGTCAACTTTTTCCTGGCCTTGGTTCTGTGGTTGCTTATCTTTTCCCCCTTTACTTTGCCCTTTCCCCTGACGCATACTAAGTAGCTTCATCATGCTTCTTGTGTCATGGAAGAGTAATTACTCACCCAATTAAACTTTGAAGAATTTACTTGTTAATCTTTTGTGAGTGATAAAACATACTAGCACGGTTTGGTAAAATAAAAAAGAAAAATATGAATTATTATTTAGAGAAAAGAATGATATAAAACATAGGTGTAGCTTATGTTAAACAATATCATTATGAACTGCTTTTTTGAAGAAAAATAGACACTTAAGTATCATTTTGTAGGAAGTTCTCGAGATCTTGTAGTGGAACTTTGATTTCCATCTTTTCAGTTTCTGGGAGTGGATCTTCAATTTGCATCTTTTTTTGGTTTGTCAAGGAGGGATCAAGATGTAATTATCTAGTGTATAGTGTTTTAAGTGTTCAGGTTCTACCGAAAAGGGACTTTCATGTTATAGTTTTCTGGACATTTTTTCTTTCCGTTTGGACTGTTTCTTCTGTTGCAATGGACTATGTGGATGATCTAAGTGTTAATTGATTTCTCTGTTATGGCAGAATCGTCAGTGTTACTCCCAGCTGCCAGGGGATGCTAAGGGTTCATCTATCAAGGCAGCTCCATCACGAACAACTGGTAAAGGACGAGGTAAATGTGAAACAAGGCAGTCTCTGAAAGATGAGAAAGTTGAAGCAAGTTTACCGAAGGAAAAAACTTCAAGTATATCTGAAATCTTCAAAACTTTTAGCACAGGATTCGTTCGGTTGAATGGTATTCTCTTCACGCGCACTAGGTATGTTCCTGTCTAATAATGAATATATGCTATTGATGACAGCATAACTGAGTAATGACACTATCTTCTTATCATCTTTACCTAGCTTGGAGACTTTTGAAGAAGTGCTGTCGATGGTTAAGAATGATCTGCTCGAGCTTCTCTCTTCTGGGTCTGATGATAAGTATAGTTTTGGTTCAGATGCTGCTGACTGCAGATTGGCAATTGTCAGGCTCGTGGCCATCTTAATATTCACCATCCATAATGTGATTAGGGAAAGTGATAATCAGTCATATGCTGAGATTCTACAGAGATCAGTTCTTCTACAGAAGGCATTTACTGCTGCTTTTGAGTTCATGGGTCATGTGGTTGAGAGATGCATCCAATTAAATGATCCCTCATCAAGCTTCTTATTGCCTGGTATTTTGGTTTTTGTAGAATGGTTGGCGTGCCATCAAGATATTGCACTTGGTAATGAATCAGTGGAAAAACAAGCAAGGGCTAGATCCTTTTTCTGGAAGAACTGCATCACTTTATTTAATAAGCTAATATCGACTGGGTCTAAGTTTGTCGATGAAGATGAAGATGAAACATGCTTTTTCAATATGAGCAGGTATGATGAATGTGAGAGTGGTAATCGTCTTGCATTGCCGGAAGACTTAGAACTTAGAGGATTTGTTCCTCTTCTTCCGGCACAGCTTATCCTTGACTTCTCGAGGAAACATTCTTTTGGTGGTGATAGTGGAAGTAAAGAGAAGAGGGCACGTCTTCTGAGGATGATAGCTGCTGGAAAAGCTCTTGCTACTGTGGTACGGGTTGGAGAAGAGGGAATATATTTTGACACCAGGCAAAAGAAATTTATCATTGGTGTTGAGCCCCAAACTTCTGATGATTATCAACTTAATGCCTCTAAGGAAGTTACCAAATTAAGTGGTATTGAGCTGGAAAGTCCAGATGCTGGACGGCTGACTGTAGGAGATCTGCTGCCAAAGCAGCAATTATATGTGGAATGTGAAGAAGAAGATGAAGTTATTGTTTTTAAGCCATCAGTGATGGAAAAAGTGAATGGCATCTCTTCAAGTACAATGACCTTATCTGTTCCTGTATCTGGTATTACTGCTGCCAATGCTCCTTCTGGTGCTAGCATGGCGTGTGTTGATATGTGTTGTGAGATGGGGCCATTTCCATCTGCACTCGATGGATTGAGGTTGCAGAATGCTTGGAGTGCTACAAGGCTGCCAACAAGCATTTGTCATACCAATACCGAATATATGCAGCCAATCCAAACAAGTACTTCAATGTGGTCTGTAGAGCAAGGTGCTGTTATGAATGGATTGGGGGGCTTGAGCTTGACAGGAAATGGGCCGGCGACAGAAGCTGAATTGCTAAATCATCCAGAAATGGTGCCACCTGCAGCATATTCAGTTCCTTTACCCCAGTCTGTGAAGTTTAGCACTGCAAATAATATTCACTTCCAGGTTCCAGAGGCTGCTATGTCATCTACCTTCAGCTCACTTACATCCTCAGTAGCTGGTTCCGATAGCATGTCAATGAAATCTTCATCAGTTATCTCAACAGGAATGAAGAAAAATCCAGTGAGCCGACCTGTCAGGCATCTGGGTCCACCTCCAGGGTTTGGTTCTGTTGCTTCCAAAGTAGATGACTCTTCATCTGCCTTGACCTTAAAAAATGAAAATAACCCCATCCCTCGTATGGATGATTATAGCTGGTTGAATGGATATCAGTTACCTTCAGCTCATCAGAGCATTGTTTATAATAACTCGGGCAATCATTCAGCACAAACATATCACTCTGTAAGCAACAGTAGCTTAGTCGGGATTAGCTTCCCTTTCCCGGGGAAACAGGTGCCCTCTCTGCACATGCAGTCAGATATCCAGAAAGCAAATCAACAATCTGTTGCACTGCCTCAGCAGTATCAAGGACAGTCCCTGTGGCAAGATCGTTTCTTTGTGTGACGTGGATAGGGAGACCAGATGGTGAAATGCATCTCGCTTGTTCTTTTTAATCATGAAGTCACTTGATACGAATTAGAGTGTTCTTCAATATACCACAATATACATTCTCAGTTGTGTTTCCAATACTGTACAGGTTAACAATTACTGGGGAGAATGACCACTAGCCTGTTGCTACAAAGTTCAACCATCATATTGCATTGTGGCCAAGGTTATTATGTTTTTATTGCAGCATGGATGGTCTTGGATTGTTGCAGGCACTTGCTGTTGAGCAGGTATTGCTCGCTGCCTTATCTCCTTGTTCCTCTCCCCGTTCTGACAACTGTTTGACCTGGTGAGTTATTCTTAGTCCAGAACCATCACACTAGGATGGATAAGACAGGATCCTGCATCTAACTTTCCATACTTGTGAAAATGTTCCAGCTCTCAATTAGCTGCTTGTCAACAATTAGGAAGTACGGGTCACAGGTCACACATAATCTAATGGCTCCATCCCCCCTCTTTTTCCTTCTCTTTCCTTTTCACTTTCCTTTTCATTTTTCTTTCTTTATTAAGCTGGAAATTCTCAAACAAGCAGGAGATTGGTTCTTTCTGGACAGATCTCTGTTGGAAACCTCTCCCTCCTCTCCCCTTTTCTTGTAAGATTATGTATTTGCTATAACCTACTCCCCACTTGCCTATACCATGTCTCATCCCGGTCCGGTTTCTGGTGGCATTTTCCTGTTAGTCCTCGGGAGTCTGGGTAATGAAGAGTTAGATCCGGATGCCTGTATTTCTTTTCTTCTGAACTTGAGAGGAATTGGGGATAAAATAGCAGGGCTTCCATAATGTTTCACTTGTCTGTTTTTTAATTGCCAAATTCCAATGTCTGCTCTCCTTCCTCTTGTAATTTATTGAAATATTTTGATGTTAAATTTTCCTGTGCTTACAAATGTCGTAATTTTCTGTTATCATCTTATCTACAGTTGTGTGGGTTTGGTGCAGCTTGTGCGAGCTATTCAAACTGCTTGAGTAGAGACCGAGGTCAGTAGGTGCAGGAATTTTGGAGCTTTGAAATTAAGAACCTTGTCTTGGTTGGATTGATAATTGTGCGGCTGAGGGAACAGATTTTGGTGGATATCTGGTTGGAGCAGAAGCAACAGTAGATCTACCCGGTTTATTAGGGATCTTGACAAAAAGAGTTCTGCTACATGTCATTATGAGCAACTTTCTATAATACACGATTAAGGTAGATATCTTGGCAGCAGTTCCATATTTCTGCCTTGTGAAGTTGTTCTGAGAGTATTTTGCATAAGATCGTGAGGAAGGATTTGTTATCGTTGGAGTACTTGTCGGAAATAAGTATAGCCTTTGGCTATCTCAACCTTTTTCGTTTGATGCTATTATCCTAGTGGCAACTATTCTGTTGTGTTTTTTCATTTGGACCAAATGATGGATTGTTCCTGTTACAGTTTGTGTGGTTGGATTATTAATAATGTTCTGTCATCTTGATGGTTGGTATTCCATTGCAGCATTACTTTCTTTTGGTGACATGATGATGCCTGATAAATCTTGCTATTACAAATATCATTACCCTTTATATCTATTTATATACCTTAAATTCCCATTTTCAACAATTCATTATGGATCTCTTGGTTCAGAATGTCCGGGATAATAATTTGGTATAAAACTTTATAGTATCCTAGTCCGGGTAACCAAACGACTTCCAGCTGTGTAGAACATTCATATTATCAACTTTAGCTAGTTTATTTGAGATTGAATGTGCATCTCTTAGTAGAAAGGGCGTGAAAAGTGGAGATTTGACCGTAAGTAGAGATAGGGCGTGAAAAGTGGAGATTTGACCGTAAGGATTAATTGATAGACATTTTTTTCGAGAAAGAGAATTTGTGATGAACGTTTTTTTACTCATTATCTGCTGACACTCTTTCCATCGGCCCGGTATGGTGTTGCTGGATACTTTTGATCAATAGAACACGAAGAGAAAAAAAAGGAGCTTATAATGAGCATCTATTTGAGTTTATCATTTTCATGAATTTTATTAGATAAAATAAAAATTAGTCATCATAGAAAGGCCAAACACATGTGGATTTTTAAATTTGTCAAGATTTTTTATTTGGACATCTGAAGTGTGCACCTAATGTATGCTCAAAGTGTGTCTATTAGACACTTCAGGGATAATTCCTCATATATATAAAGTGCTTAATTTTCAAACATCATAACATGATTACAAAAATAATTGCAGATCCGCCCGCCCCCTTCACTTAATCTTCTTGGCCCCTCCTCGGTGCTAACTCAAATCCCATCATTAAAGCTACATAAGCTTTTCTCCTCATTGTTTTCTAGTTTAATTTCTGATGAAACTAATTTGACCATTGGTCTGAAGATTCTTTTATGTTTCAATGATTCATTTAAATATTTCTCTTTATTTATGTTTTTTTTTTTCAGAATATCTTTTATATGTCCTGCTTCGTCTTCTTCTTGCCCCTTTCAACCTAAAATTTGACTAGATCCATTAGTAAGATTATTGGGTGAATGCTTGAACTTTAAATTTTTTTTCTAACTTTTCCAGTAGCTTTCTTCTTTATTTGAAAATGGTGGAGCTAGTGGGTGGAGATTAAGTTGTAGTGGTAGATGTGGATGAAGGAGAGAGGAAAAAAAAAGTTAAAAAAGAAAATTTAGGTTTTTACGCTTTTAAAAGAGGTGCTACACGCTTCATGCCATGTCAGTCGTTTGTATCTAATTGATATCTATTTAACTAACATTAAGTGTTCAATAGATACAATCTTTACTGTATTTCAAAGCTACTTCATGAATTCGATTAGTCGGGGTGCCAATGCAGGTGGCAGACTCCGGCTGGGAAGCCAAAAAACAAACAAACAAAAAAAGGAACAAAACATTGTCTGTTCATGATTCATGAACAACACTGAAACAAAAGAACCCACAAAGTTTTAGGGGCCCAGTCAATTGGCAATTGAAACTTAATATCAAGACACAGTTAATTTGCATCGATCCTTTTACAACTTTTCCTATACAACTGCTATCAAAATAGTATATATATCTATAATTTAACAAAAATCTTTAGACAAAAATTCCATGAAGCATAAGTTCTTCTAAGCTTCAATAGCCAAAATTGTTGGGAGTCCTTCACAAGACAAGATCCATCTTGCAGCTTGAACTCCTCTCATCAAATTTAAAAAAAAAAAAAAAGTAAAAAATGCAGACTTACAAGTATGATATTCCTTATTAATTGTCCTCTACAAAAACTTTGAATATATAATCGCGAAAACGCCTGGAGTATGCCATTGGATCAACTGCTGAGATAGAATTTGGATCACATTGTATAGACTTATATGCATGTTCAAGCTTTTTGGTAATGTCATAGTCTTGAAGTATGTCGATTATTCCGAAAAACAATGTCACATCATACAATTCCCCTGTTGGTTCTCCTATTAGCTGTAAGTCCAAGTCATTTTTCCTGAATGTCCTTTCAACTCTTGCAGGCATATTTATTCCCAAACTTGTGTTGGTCAACCTGCATTACTCAAAGCATAAAATAAGTTGCACTTTGATAATGATAAGATCGCGACTCGCGAGCAACATAGCTTAGAAGAGATGAAGCCACTAAAGTAGAAAAAAGGATTCAAATCTTGATGTGACATTACAATTATCTGATCGAATCTAACTTATATACGTTGGAAGTGTAAGTTCATGAGCTATCATTTGTGTTTAACCTGTTGTAGCAGGTTACATGTCTTATATTTTAGCTTACTAGTTATCTTTCAAGTGACCTAAAAGTGTGAAAATCCTTCTCTAATGCAGCGGTGTATGATTAAGATTAAGAAAACTGAACCCTAGGATAGGTTAAGTTAGTCTTAAGTATGTTTTAGGTAAGCAATAAGGTGAAGTAAGATATATGCAGAAGTACTAATTTGAACACCACAAAATGTTGTGTAATGAATGAACATTTAGAATAGTTTTATGTAGCTAATTTTAAATCCTAATCCGATTACCTTGTGAAGTACTAAATGTTTACTTATTGAGAAGATTGCAGACTTACCCTGCAGGATTAAGAAGTAATTGATCCACATCTGATCGAGAAAACCGATGAATTGGTTCAACTTCTGTGGTTCCATTTTCTGCAAACATTAGAAAAAATGATGCTTTCTTGTTTTCTTACAATAAAGTATGAGCCTTTATTAATTAGCAGTTAACAGGTGAAAGATGTGAGCTGTCCAAAAGAGTGAAGAAGGTTTACTATAAGGTAGAAAATATTTTCTGCTATGATTAACAAATGTAGCCGACTCCAAATTGTTTGGGACTGAGCGTAGTTGTTGTTGTATTGAAAAATGTAAATGCAAATGTTATAAGATTAGCACTAACCGATAGGCGTCTTACAGCCTGAAGGAGTTAGAATTCCAGTACCATTTCCATCCCTAAAATGAACACCAACTAAAAGACTATAGTCCATCACTCTTTCCTGTTCCAAGAGCTCACAATCCCTATCAACTTGCCTGCAAAATCAAATAAATTTTCGAGCCAGAGGTGGATTTAGGATTTTAATTTAATGCTTTTAAGGTTTCGAGTTATTTGAAATTGTGGTATAAGCCAAAGGTGGTGGAGTTCATTTGAACACATAATCAAAACTATAAGTCCGCGCCTGATTAGAGCTCTTTCTTGCAATACCAATTAAGGCTATATATTGGTATTGATATTCAAAGTTGAATGATAAAGGATTAACGCGAGGAAACAAATTTTACCTCCGGAATTCTTCAAACCATGACTTTTGTAACCTGAATATGAAGTTAAGATCAAGGTCTTTAAGAGTAGTTGTTGTATCAATTTCTGATTCTGGCTTATCTGTGATCCTGCCAAAAGTTGATCCTTTCAAGTCGAACCGTTTATGAATAGTGTAATTGGTGCAGAAGAGATTCCCAATGATCACGAACCGGACCTAATTAAACCATTGAACGGATTACAACTACTTATGGTGAATAATTGCTACTATACTAAATAACTTAACTAGTGTTTAATTTCAATGCATTATATGCAAACATATATACCTTCTTTTGAGCTGGACCATTTAGCTTCAGGCAGTGCAGGCCATAGTACCTAGTCACAAGGGTGTTCTCGAAACCACGAAAATGATCGTAATAGGCATTTAGCATCCTTAAAAGTACCTAAAGACCATTCATTGACAGTAAAAATCAGAAGGAACCATGTAGTTTGCAAAATGAAGAAATGATGACTTCGTTGCAGGGCTCAAAATATGCTTCATACATAATAATTTCTTGGGAGTATGTGAGAAAAAATTGACACATATATAAAGAGCGAAGCCATTAACTCTTCTAGGTTCGCGTGTAATGGCTCAGGATTGTCCGCCCTGACCCAACCTTGAGGCCTCACGGTTTTGTCACCTTAGGCTTTAACCAGAAAGGCACATCATCAGTTGGATCTGGAACTCGCCCTTTTATGGCATCTAACTTTTCCCTCATATTCCAAGGTAGGATTTGCCTAAAGCAAGTTTCACAAAGAAAAAACCTTTTTTGAGCTGAACCTCTAGCAGTCTGTTTGTTGGTACGCGTCACTACTGATGCCAAGTGCCACAACTTTGAACCACATTTCATTGCAATTAAGCAGCATACATTATGAAAATTGTTTTAAAATCTCACCTTTACTTCTGCCTTTTTCATTGTCTTGATCATGTATCTATCATCATTTGTCAAGTAAAAGAAGCTTCCACTTTTTCCCGGAGAGCTTAGCTCCCTAAGGGGGCCACAGATCGACAACATATACTCGGTTGCATCCACCTTAAACAACGTCCTCAAAGCCCTGGGCAATATCATGTCGAATATAAAGTTTAATTTTTGTTCTTTAAGTATACTAAGGAAAGAAATTGACAACATTGCATGGTGAGGCATTACCTGAAAACTTTTGGGCAATAATCTTTCCATCTGAAGTCACAGGACTGGTGACGTGGCGTATTCTTTGATCCTTCAGGTGGGAATCTTGTCCAGTACTTCTCTTTTGGATCAAAAGCAGATGGCTCGAGTTCGAGTGATGGAGGAGGGCCATGCTTTTGTACTGTATGCCTATATGGTTATTCACATTACGAGGTATCATAAACAAACAAAAAGTACTCTTCTCAGCCTAGAAAATGTGCAAGATGACAGAAAGCTTACAGGTTTTCAATAAGTAATACTATATACTAATACACTATCAGGGTAATTTGTCCTGTTATAGCAGGCCATTTACCAATTTTTTTCCCGGGCTACATGCTAATAAAAGCTTATCACATAAAGTTAAATATGTTTTATCTGGTTAGTACATATATAGAACTCAAAACTCTTTCAGGATTAAGCAAAAGGTACTATAAGTATAAAGAAACAGTCTGGTGCACGAAGCATCTGGCGGTCAGGGAAGGTGCTGCACCCTGAGGGGTGATATATGCAGCTGAATTCACAGCTAGAACCACTAACCTATAGGTCACAGTTGCTTTAAACTAGAACTGTACATGAAGAAAATTTATCTACCTGATTCCCAACTGCA
Organism: Datura stramonium; assembly: GCA_018107945.1. Taxonomy (NCBI): domain Eukaryota; kingdom Viridiplantae; phylum Streptophyta; class Magnoliopsida; order Solanales; family Solanaceae; genus Datura; species Datura stramonium. The sequence goes on along the minus strand of JACEIK010000093.1, from coordinate 150,396 downwards.
AATTAAGCATAAGCTCATAATTCTTATGCCCTTTAGAAATTGTGATTCCTTGCCTTTTTACAATCTTAGGAATCTTAATAGGGCTCCCATCTTTATGTCCATCAGCTTCCAGCAAAGTAACCAATGCGTCGATATCTGAACAAGAATTACTTGTTGCAGTTGTTCCAACTCCATCTGTTAACTGCAATCTGCTAAGTTCACTCTCTGGTGAAGCGTCTATAGATAACCTCCTCGTCCTGCTACCAACATTACTTTCTATACGCTTCGATGGCATCCTCACCGCGAGTGTCTTCTGTGAAGGCAACACAGAAACCTTGTCATTTGGGGAGATTGTACATCCCATCAGATCAACATTGAAAACTTGTTGAGGATCCCATTCAAAATTCCCTCCTTCTAACAAAGACTCAGATGGATAAAAAGTCCCATTCAATTCATCTGGATCTCTACTCCAATTGCCCACATAGTAACTCCCATCAGCCCAATTAAAAGTACCTTTCCCCTTAGGCAATCCATCTTCCCAATTTCCGTCATACAAATTCCCATTAGTCCAATACAATTTCCCATTCCCACAAATTGTACCATTTTGCCACTCACCAATATAATAATTCCCATTCTTCCAAGTATACTTGCCATGACCTTCTTGTAATCCTCTACACCATTCCCCATCATAACAATCACCATTTGCATATTCTTTAATCCCATGTCCATGTTTCAAATCCATTAACCAAGAACCTCTAAATGTGTCACCATTTGGTGCTGTATATGTCCCTTCACCATCCATATAACCATTCTTGAAATTCCCTTCATACATAGCACCAGAGGGCCAACTAAATATACCTTTCCCCTTCATTTTGCCTTTACTCCAATCACCTACATACATACATCCATCTGTCCACCAATATTTGCCTTGTCCATTTGGTAAATTATCAACCCAATATCCAGTATAGTAATCTCCATTGGGAAGAAATTTTTCTGATTGGTATAATTCACCATTCATTGGATGGTAATCTTCTTCGTAATTTTCTTGATGATCTTCTTCTATTTCTTTTTCTTTGTTGTTATTAAAGTCTGCTTCATCCCCTTGCGTTGCTGGTCCATACGCCCCAAATATTGTGTGGGCTCTTTTTCTGGCTACCAATTGTGTTTTTCTCACGGTTGCTTCCAATGCCTTCATGATTTATTTTTCTTGGATCAAGATGTATCTTTTTTCAACATGGATTTCATCATTTGCTCAAGAAAAAGACAACAACATTGTCTTTTTTTTCTCTTTTTGGTTGTAAAATTATGGATCAAACTAGCTACAGTAAAAAAATAAAAAATGCAGAGACATTGAAATTAGATCACTCTGTTTCACTTTCTTGATCCAACAATATTGTTGTTGTTTCTTTTTTTGTCTCTCTTTCTCTATCCTCCCTACGTGTGATGTAATGAAGGAGACAACTAACAGAAACCAACAACATATGTACTCCTTGTCCTTTTTTTTCCAACTTTATTTCTATATATATTTTTAATTTTTTGTTTTTTCATTATTTTTCCCGAAGAAAGTTAAAAATCAAAATTTAATTATCGAGGCGCTTTTTGAATTAAAGCACAAGGGGACTAATTCGTGAGGCCCATAGTCTAGAGGTTACCAAAAGGATGTCGGGTCACCTCTACACGTGGTAATAGAGCTTAATGCTCCTTCAATATGATGGTGTGACAAACTTTAGCAATAACGATCGACGAAAAGGGATCAAAGAGAAGGACCGACAGATTTCTAAACTTGCAAGTATTCGAAGAACAGAGAGGTGCACATGATATTTTAAATGAATCTCACATTTATAAAGCATAGCACAAATTTTCATAGTACACGCGTTATTAGGCACAAGATGTATTAAACCAAAGTGAACAATACATTATCATAAGCTTGTATTGTGACAATAGGAAAGTATATGGAACTCCTCTAAATATGGACGTAAAAATATATGCTATCATGAAAGTATTTTTACCCCCACACAAAAAATTTCTAAAATATTTGTCAATTAAATATGTGAAAAATAAAAAATATTTTCCTTCCTATCAAACACACCCTTAATCATATTTGACATCCATGTATTAGTTTATAAATGTGAAATTATAATAAATGAATATATTAATAAGGTAGATTTAAAATTAGTTACATGTAGTAAGAAGTTTGTCTTAAAAAAACTTATTAAGGTGTTGAAATCCATGAAGACCCAACAAAAACATGGTACACTGAAAAAAAAAGGGATTTGTCTGAGTTAAATAATTAAAATTAAGTTCTTTAATAAATTATATATAAGAAGATTTTTTTATTAGTTTACTTTTCAACTCTTTTTAATATATTTTATTTATGTGTTTTATTCATTAATATCAAAATCAAGAATGGAGGAACTTTTTTGAAATTTTATAATATTTACACTTTAAAAAAATTAATTGAAGTACATAATGAAAAAAAAACTAATTTTATCTTGATTTTATAATTGACAAGTAATTTTAAATAAATATTTTCAATAATATGGACAAAGAATATGGGATGAAGAGAGTAGCAAATAAAAATACGTATTCCTTTCTTATGGGTAGGCATGATATAGTAGATGCCAAATTATTATATCAAAACTGATATTTTTAATATAGTGATTTTGATATTATGGTATTCTTTTGTGCATTTAATTTCTCGATATTTAATATTTATAAAATTAAGAAGAATTGAATATCTATATAAAATATATATGTCCCATTTATATATTTATTATGTCACTAGCAAATATATAAAATAACATTAGTACAAAACTAATTATTTAGATCATGGACTTTGATTACTCTATCTTGATTGAGATATCATTTTTGTGTAGTGATTAACGAAAGAAATTGCTTGTACATTTTTTAAAATATGTTTACATGCGTAAGGTGCAATTTAGATGTTTAAAGTAAAGTCATAATTATCTTTGTTGTATGTATATATAATTATAAGTCGAACAAACTATGATTATCAAATTTCTTGTTTCTCAATATATAGAAATTGAACTTTCAAAATACCGAACCATACCAAATTAATTTGGTATGATAATAATATAATTATTTTTAATCCAAGGTAAAAATTATCAAACAAAAATTTTTAATACCACATCATGTCTATCATCTCCGATTTATTTTACTTATCATGTTTTTGTTAGGAAAATATTAGTTCAAAAAATAATTTAACTCTTAAAAAAATTATAAAATACAATAATAATACAAAAATTATAAAATACAATTTTTTTAAATAATATATTTTTTTTATTTTTTTTATTTTTTTTATTTTTTTTATTTTTTTTATTTTTTTTATTTTTTTTATTTTTTTTATTTTTTTTATTTTTTTTATTTTTTTTATTTTTTTTATTTTTTTTATTTTTTTTATTTTTTTTATTTTTTTTAGTTTTTTTATATTTTTTAAAAAAAACAAAAAACCAACCAAAAAAAAAGTAATAATTTTAATAATTTTTAAATATTTAAATTTTAATTTTATTAAATTTTAATTTTAAAATATTAAATTAATTTAACTTAATTTAACTTTAAAAATTAATCAAATTAACTCTCGAAAAATAAAATCTAACAACTATTTTGAAATGGAAAAAGTCATTGGTTTCATATACTATCATTAGTATTAAATAACTACAATGACATAGTAATAGTCAAAGTTATAGTTTCAAAGTATCATTAATAAATGTTAGTTTAGTAAAATACACTCTTAATAATTTTTTACAAAAGAATATATCAAATCAACATGAGCCAATTACTAATATAAAATATAATTGTATTAATTATTTTTAGTAAACACCATAACTAAAATGGAGAGGCAGCAGTGGGAGTATTGTATAGGACAAAAACAAAAAAAGAATTGGCTGACTGACCACCTCAGACTCCCATGTTGCTCCGATTCATGCGCTGCTTTTAACACCCTTTTCTCCCTTTTCCCCGTAGTTTCTCATTTTCCTCAAAAAAATTTGACAAAACCAAGAAGATGGGGACAACCTCTTTTGCTGTTTATGAAGGGAAAAAAGGTTGATTTTTTACAATGCAGAAGGGATAAAAGTTTCAAGAGGTGGATTGTGTGCAAATATGGTTAAAGGCTTTGTGTATCATTGGATTTAGCAGGTTTTAGGCATTGTCGGCTTTGTATATATATAGTAGTACTAATAGATAACTATATTTGAATATAAATGTCTGATTTGGTTGCCCGGACGGGTCGGCATCAACAGCGATATGAAGAAGGTTATCGACTAATTGCTGGGTACCTCTCTTTTCTGTTCTTTATGTAAATTTTCTATTTTTTTTTGGATTTATTTCGGTTTTTGCTCGTTTGGGTTCTGTTTGGTTTTGGGAATTTTCTGTTGAATGTGGCTGTTTTGGTTTCTGAACTTTCTCTTCAAGATTTTGTGCTTGGTATAGTTGGGTGTTTGGCTGGTTCTGGAGAGTTTGAGGAGGGAATGGAGAATGATGTTCATAAGCAATTTATTTTCTTTTTTCATTAGCTTTTATCTCTACATTGGTCTTTAGCTATTATGGGGTAATTGATGAAAAAGGGTTCTTAAGGAACACTGAAATATTCCAGTGCTTTACTTAGTATTTCCTTTGATTGCATTTGTTTAAGGGTTGGGTTTGTGCAATTTGATTTTAAGAAAGGGGGCAGTTTTTCAGCTTTTTATGGACTAATAAAGTTTAGTCTCTTCAACAAGTTGAAGTCTTTTCCGAAGAGTAGTATCCAAGAACTGTTAAGGGTGAGAATAAGCTGGCATTGTTCTCTTCAAGTTGCTTATTCAAAAAGAAGTAAAACTTGAAGTGGTAAAATCAGAAGAATGACTCTTGGAAAGTTGGAGTAGGAATTGGGCGACTCTGTCTATTTTTAGTTTATTTATGTTATTGTTTTTTCAGTTCCACATAATTTATGACGAGCATAAGATGAAATTTGGAGGCAATCTGTCATCATATAAGCTTACAAATTAAAATTGGGGTTATAGGGTTGAAATAACCTGTGTATCCCACTGTATTGTCTTATAAATTCTTTTGCTTATTCAATCAGAAGAAGCTATCCTTATCCTTCCCATTACACTTACTATCTCCAAGTTTTCCATATTTATTCTGTTTAACATCTCCTTCAAGATGGAATCATAGCTCATAAGCCATGACATAAAACATGAATAAAGTACAAAAAACATGTAGTGAAACTCTCTTTATCCACCAGAGGGATGGAAAGATATGAGAGCCTTGAGCGCAGAGCTACTTGACAGCGAATAAAGAATTCATTCGTTCTATCACCATCAAAAACTAGTACCATGACTTCATCGAAACAGTCATGTGATGGGATTATTTTTCAGCCGAAAAAATGTGAGAAGGAAATAGACTGATGGATTGATGAATGATGAGTTTTGAGGATTGGTTCCCTTTCTTAGTTGGTGGGCAATGCACCTTGTTAGGTCTAGAGTTTGGCTAAAGAGATTAGTTCTGGGCTGTTCCGGCTGCAACTTAGCATGGTGATAGTGAGTGGGGCTTCGATGTTCTATACTGTTAAGAATAAATAGTTTTCGAGTTAAAATTTGCTGTTCGACTCTTTTAAGAGTATTTTATGCAATTGAATACTTCAGTTAATCTTTGGAATGTTATGGAGAAGCAACTGCACAAAGTAGAAAAATTTAGGAGCACTAGGGAAATCCTTCCATGGCTAGAAACTATCGCGATATGATTCTCATAAAAAATGCTCTTAGAACAGTAGTACATGGATTTTTATGGAGAAAAGGTCTCTTAATCTTTTGTCTTGTAAAAGTTGAAGTAAGCTTGAATCTCAAATTTTAGCTCTTCTAATTAAATACTAAGCATGTCTTCTAAAGTTGTCATGTGAGTTCACTTTGTGGCTGTCTTGTTCTCAATAATTTCAGGTGGTAGATCTGACTTTTGTCTTTGGGGTCTCTTTTTGACAAGCACACAACATCTTTATATGTGTTTCAGTCCCCTGGTAGTCATTACGTCGTTTGATGACTTTCATTTTGTCAAAGATTTTGTGCCTCTTTAAGATTTGTAAACAGTGGACAACTACTGCTTTTAACTTCCTGAGTTTGCATTTGAAAATCAGAATAATTGCCTTAGAACCTGTATATTCTGAATTATAATGAGAGTTGTCACAGGTGTATACCATTCAGGTTCAGAAATATGGAACAAAATGGTGGTGACACATCTGAAAAGATAGTTGAAGTACTGATGATAAACTCAACGAGCGGGCCTGGCCTTCTGTTTCCAAAGGTGAAAATTGTTCTATTGGATTTCAAGCAATATGCTATGGTAGTTCAAATGACTAAAGTGTTTTATTGGGCCAGCATTAAGTTAACTTATGTGACTTTATCTTCAGATGGATCTAATGGTTGTGTCCTCTTTACCACTTGGTATTTCAACCTCATAATTAAGATATTTGCTAACTTTGTTCCACCTTTCTGTCAAATTGAACCTTACCAAGTGTAACAACCAGGAAGATACCAAGTTTGGCATTTACTGTTGGTTCTCCATCACACGTGACTTGATAGACTTCTTGTCTTCTTCTTCTTTTTTTTTTTTTTGGGTTATTAGCAGCACTGTGATATTGGGGAATAAGATTTTAGTTATTTCTTTTTGTTCATGTTTATTTTGCCTTACAGTTGACAAGATGTCTGGCAATTGACATTTCTGTCTTTGTATATACAGGGAGGGTGGGAAAATGATGAAACAGTTAAAGAGGCAGCTGTTCGTGAAGCCATAGAGGAGGCTGGAGTTCGTGGGGATTTAGTGGTGAGATCATTGTATCCTTTCTTCATTTATTCTGTAGTATTTGGACACAAATGTATTATTCCCTGTTGCATGGAGGTTCATCATGCTTTAGTAGGTTTTGCTAGACCTATTTGCATTTTAGATGGACCACATAAGCAGAAGCAACAGTCTCCGCCTTTGAGCTTTGGGTGTGCTCGTCTTTTTTGTTAATCATATTTAGTTCTCTCTGTGCAGATTGTTTTGTTATTATTAATGGGATGAACTTTTGACAATAACTTTTATGGTACTTCCTCTGACCCTCTGCTTTTAAGCATCATGATGTGATAAAGCTTCAAGATGTTTTTCTTTTGATGAAGTAATAGATATCATAAAAAACATCAAGAGGATGCAAAATTGAGCACTGGACAGGGTATAAATGTGATGCAACTATTACATTTACGAAAGCTGAAGTTCGTTAATTGGTAGTAATATTAAGTTTGTCATAGTTACTGACTAAAGAAATGTGCTCGCTTAGTTTAGATTGTCTTACTATAAAACTTCCAAGTAATCCCTCTTTTGTTCGGCAAACTTTTTATCTTTAAATATGTAGCTTGTGTAAATAACTTGTAGGTTGGATCGTTTGTAGAAGTGATGTGATTCCCTTGTCTTCTGTTATCAATTTATCCGTTGGATTTATACCTTTTCTTTTTCAGCATTTTTTGGGATACTACCCCTTTAAAAGCAAAACCCTTCGAGACGAGTTCAGTCCAGAAGGTCTGTGTAAAGCTGCCATGTTCGCTTTGTTTGTGAAGGAGGAGCTTGACTGTTGGCCTGAGCAGAGCCGCCGGAAAAGAAGTTGGCTGACAATTCCTGAGGCGATTGAATGTTGCCGGCACCCATGGATGAGAAAGGCCCTTGAGGAAGGTTTTTTGAAGTGGCATGAGGGCGGGATGGTAAGTACAATTAACGACGATGATGACTAGTTTTTCTCTTTATTCCTCCTCCTTGACCAACGCTCAAGGTTTTTAGAACTTTTAAGGGGTAGAAACAACTGTGAAGTTGGATGTGATTCAACTATAATTCTGCAAAAAAGTACTAGTGTTTTACATATTGGACCATGACATGGTCACCATGTTTTAATGATTTATTATCTGGTTGCTTGTTTTCCAAGAGACTGAAGGAGAATCAGAAAGAAGAGAAACAACAAAAAATATCCTCAGCTTCATCATTTTCTATTGGTAACAGATGATGCTTTTCTCTGTAACTGTGGTTTTATTGTTTGTTATTCATCTCTTGTGGTGGCAGAGCCAAAAATTTAGCGAAGAGTGCAAATTTTCTTTGTAGTTGTATTAAGGGTATTCAGAATTAAATAAATAATTATAATAACTAATATTTATAATAACTAATATTTAATCTCTATACGCCGCATAACTTTCCGGCGAAGGATGTGTACCTGACCACCCTTTCGCCTAAGGTGGCTCTGCCCATGATCTCTCTTGGATGAAGCAACAATGACAGCACATCACACTCTCATTGGGTGCAGCCTTTCTCCCAAACCCTGCTTTGAACATGAACTGCTTGTTGCTATGTTGGTCGGATTTTTCACTAATGCAGATGAATGGTCTCGGATACTTCAAAAGCAATGCATTTTTTTAAGGGTCCGACACGACTACAACAACACTTTCTTCTTATTTAAAATTTCATTTCCTTTTTAAAACTCGCAAATAAGAAATGTTTGTTCTTTATTCCATGTTACCTCTCTGGAGGAGCATACAGTTTCCTTGATCCAAATAATTTTTAAAACAAAATAATTTAAAATATTAATTACATTTCTCTAACAAACAAAAGCAAACCATAAATTAGAGATTGTAGACAGTCTTATATCTTTAATTTTCGCCTTTTAAAGGTGTTGGACATAATTTGTGTAATACTTTGATGTAAAAATATAAATTTACGCATCACAAAAAAATTATTTGTCTAAAGGGCAAAAATCAAAAGACCCGCATAAAATAAGGATAAAATGATCTAAGTTGATATTTACCGTAAAAATGTTAATACTTTGAAAACATCAATAAAGTAAAATTTTAATTAACTAATCTAACTGAGTTACTAAAAATTTAGTTTTGAGAACATGAATTTTTTTTCTAAATTTCACAAAGAAATTCAATTTCCCTTCTTCCTTGGCCAGGAAGAATCTAAAGTCAGATCAAAATTGCTTTTTAATTTTAAACTTGGTCAATTTTCTGAGAAATTAGTCAATCTATCTAGATTTTAAAAATTATCTACTAATATCTCTTTCGATATGTCCATTGCCTACCTCCACGAAGCTTCTACCACACCAACATACTTTAACTATTTTATCATGCTTTACGTGGTCGTTGATATAGAGTAGTTGGATAATTCTATGCACAAAATATTTTGCGTCAGAAATTATTTATTTTAATATAAATATTAGTGATTATTTTTGTTGATTATGAATTCATATTTAATATTTATTGAAATTTGAATGAACTTCGCATTAAAAAAGTTGAGTTCGGTTATTATCAAAAAAACTATATCCTTCGATGATAAGAGACTACGATTTGGATTTGTCCTTGAATTATGTGATATATTTTGAAAATATTTTTTTTATGGAAAAAGACTCTTTCACATCAACTATTTTTCTTGAAGGAAAAATTAAATTTGTAAATAGAAAAGCTTAAGTTATCTATAATTTGATTTATAAGCTTTCACATGACAACCATTTATTTCAAGTTCAATAACGACATTGTAAGTCAATAATCCAAACTTTTACACATTAATCATGAACGAACAACCTAAATATGGCCAAACTTACAAATAAATTGTACTTAATCATAACATAAAAAGTGTCACCGAGGAGTAAATGACGAATAGAACGAAATAATTTTTTCTAATTTCTTAGGTGTAAAACTGAAAAGCACTAAAAGAGTAGTTTGTTGCACTAAACTTTAGCTACGTGCGATATTCGAAGAACGGTTAGATTACTAGGGTCTATTGTTTTGCAGTCTTACCTTACATTTCTGCATGAAGTTGTTTCCACGGCTTGAATCCGAGATTACCTCTTGATCACACAAAAATCTCTAATGTGAAAAAAATGAAGATCTCTTATTAAAGAGAAATCATAATTTTTAAAAAAAAATAAAAATGTAAGACCTAAAATGTTAATTCTCTTGTAAGAAGGCAAGGGAAAATCGTATTTTCAAAAGGTATTCATCCTAATATTATAAATATAATACTTACTATTACTTGGATTAATATATCGGCAACCCTTTAAATTTATCAAAATATTCTTTTTAGACACTCTAACTATATCATGATCTGATTGAATACCTCAACTTCTAATAAAATATTTTAATTAGAGACTTTTAAATTTCCATTCAAAATTTCGAAAGAACTTTTAGACATCTTTTCATTAATTCGTCTAGTAGATTATTAATTTATCATATAAAATACATCATTCTCTTTACTTATATGCATTAACCTTAAATAGAAAATAACTAGAATTTTACAGCTTATTGAAGTGAATGCATATTATTATATTTTATTTAATTAACTTAACAATCTAATAGATAAACAAAACGCACGCAAAATAAAATTTAAATTAAATATATCTAATTAAAATATTTTATTAAGAATTAATGTATTTAATTGAAAGAAATTCAATTAGAGTGTTCAATTGCGTATGAATGTTGTCTTTCTAAATAGCCCAAAATGCAAATATTTAAACAAAACTTGTACAACATTAGTCAAGTACAAGATAATGAGATACCTGTCAAAGTCGTTGAACTGAAAAAGAATAT